>AYEL01071347.1:0-17164 GCA_000484575.1 Olivierus martensii
ATGGTAATGGCGGTACTCCGCGGCAGGATATAATCCGATCGATTATCGTTCGTTGTGAATTATTGAGGATAATTTCAGCAATATTCCACCCCTAAATCGATTAAATATCAGGTAAGAAAGAAATTAATATAAAAATTTTGAAGTAATTTGCTTTTTTGGGCAGTTCGTATTACGACAGGTTTACCATGAAATATTTTAATTATATTTTGCCATCGCGTATTTTCAGCTAATATTATACTACAATTATTAATAGGGCGTACATTCTTTTGTTAAATTTATTTTAAACATGGGGCTAATATAGGTCCCTGTAATAATGAAAATATGGCCTATACTGTACACATAATAATTTAAACATTAAACTAGAGATTTCCAAACTTTATGTAGCAGTGTCTCCGTTATAAAAAATTGAAATCCTCTTTTCATAAACTAATTTATGTAAGCATTTGTTAGTCTACAAGGAATGTATATGTAATTTATATATAAATCGTTTTTGAAAGCATTCAATAATTTTTTTTCATTCCTTTGCAACCTTAAAGATTACGCACTCACTGTTTGGAAAAAGATGAATTTAAACAATGATAATTTTAATTCCTACATATATAACTGTATTAACTTATTCTTATTTTTGAATCTCTGAGAATAGATGATGTGAAAATTAATAACTTACTGTAATTTTAATGAAAAATTAAAAGTCCATTCCTTTGCAACCTTAAAGATTACGCACTCACAGTTTGGAAAAAGATGAATTTAAACAATGATAATTTGAATTCCTACATATATAACTGTATTAACTTATTCTTATTTTTGAATCTATGAGAATAGATGATGTGAAAATTAATAACTTACTGTAATTTTAATGAAAAATTAAAAGTCGTCCAATAAACTAACTAAAATATATCCACTATTAGCAGAAGATTATAAACTACACTTGAAACTGTTCATAATTTTATAAATTATGTACTTAAATAATTGAGAAAGAAAAAAAGTAAATTAAAAAGTTACAGTATACAATTTGGGATGAATGCAAGTTATAAATCATTAGTTGATAAGCTTCATTCTAATACAATAGAACTTAAAAAATGAGAAATAGTAATTTTAAATAAAGATAGGATATCATTCACTATTATTTGTATGACCCTAATTTGTCAGTTTCTAAGAAATTGAAAGTTATTGATTGTAAATATATCATCTGTTGTATAATAATAGCACTCAGAAAAGTCTATATATATATATATATAATAAAAGCAAGAAATATTGCTTTCAAAAAGGAAAAATAGAATTATCCTTTAATTAAAAAAATAAATGGTATTCGTAGCAAAGTAAAAGTATAAAAATTCATGTTCTTTCAGAAGTATGGAAATACTCAACATTCACCAAGCAGATTATTATGAAATTTAATTTTTGAATGGATATTAAAAGCTAATAATAAATTTCAGTTTATAATGAAATCAGTTTAAAATGACATATTTGTATCAATATTTTTTACGATCTTTGGTTTTCTCCGGTAGCCAAATTCTATTGATGTTTGATAATTACTATATTTATAACACCGATTTTTAATAATTAAATATGCTCTAAATTATTTTTCAATATCTATTTCAGATTCATTTGAATGTCACTTGAATGAATACGGATCTATTCCTGAAAAATATTGGATGCTTGTAAAAATACTCTGCATTTTTTTTATAACAACAAAAAGTAATGGTAAGGTTATTTTAATAGCAAGTTAATAGCTATTAAAAGCGATATGATTTCTTATAAGTAGAAAAATAATAATTATATAATAATGAATTTTATGTTACATTGATGATAATTTTTATTTTCCAAAATTGTAGGCATTGCGGAAGCTCACGTGAGTCCTATTATAACATTTATATCAAAAGAAAAAATAGTCAATTGTGGAGATATAGTTACTTTGCAATGTTCTGTGGAAGATGTTGAAGATTTCCCTGTAAGTTACTAAAAGATTTAAATAATTTAACTATAAAGCATTAAGCATTTTCTGCATTATCTATCAGCATTGATCATTACAGTCAAACCTGTTTTTATGCGGTCGGTTTTTGTGCGATATTTTTTTTTTTGTGCGATTTTTATGTGCAATTTTTTTGTGCAGTATATAAAAACATTCCATCAAATGCATATAACGAATAAAAATTAATTAAAAAACTGTAATTAAAAAAAATAACGCACAAAATCCGACCGCATAAAAACAGGTTTGACTATATTAGCATTTGAATAAAATTAATCTTAAAACTACTTTATTACAGTAACTATTATTTAATAACGAACAAATATAATATATTAATTTCTGATATTTCTTGTACATTTTTCCCCTTTTATGTAAAGTATAAACATATATTTTTTATATTTTTAAACGACCTTAAAAACAACAACTTTAAGAATACTTCTAAAATTATAAAAAGAAATTATGGATTATAAATCCTATTTATTTTTAAATAAGACATAAAAATGAACAAATTTTTCTCATTATTTTAATAAAAATCTTCCTTTATGTCACATTTATCAATATTTTTTTATTTTTAAATCAGTATAAGTGAATAGTTTTTATTAGTATTTCGCCTCTTACAATATTTAAACATCTTGAAAAATCATTATTAAAAATTAGAAACTCATTAATACATTAAGATTTATATGATATAATGAATGAATAAACATTATATTTTGCAACAGTTAATATTTATTACAAATAAAAATAATGTATATTCTTCAAGTAACAAATTGAAAAATTTTTTTTTTATATATAATTTCCCGTTTATTTGATTTTATCATCAATCATGACGATAAAAATAACGAGTTAAAATTGTGAAAGAATGAAAATTTTTACCATAATTAATATTCTTGATGTAAAAATCATAATTTACTTTAATGACGATAAAAATAACGAGTTAAAATTGTGAGAGAATGAAAATTTTTACCATAATTAATATTCTTGATGTAAAAATCATAATTTACTTTAACATAATTGTGATGTACCAGTTTATATAAGACACTTTTTAAAATAATGAACCTTTCTTTCTCTATGAATTTCCATTGAATATACAGAAAATAGAAAATTCGTAATGAAAGACTCAAAATTTTAAAGTGCCTATAAATTTATTAATTTGTTACGAAATTAATTGAGTGATTGATTCTCATTTATATATATAAACTCTAATAATTTTACTTTAGATTGTATGGAAGAAAACAGATTTTGAAGATCCGAATGCTATTTTATTATTATCTTCTGATGATACTAAATTATTTCCTGATCCCAGATTATCCGTCCATATTGAACCAAGAAAATCATATAGTTTGCAGGTAAAAGCAGCCTTTCTGTTGTTCTGTGAGAATGTTGTTTTCTTCAATGTGTGCATATATTTTGTTGGTGATACATGAGGTTAAAATTTTGTATAGTGTTGGTAAGCATGTGATTGGTCTGTACTGTGATGGGTTTCCGATGTTTGTGCTCTTGGGTTTCATGAAAGTGATGTCGTGTATAAGAAAGGAAGGTATGTCTTTTGGTTTGTGAATGAGATGTATGAGATGTTTGGCCAGTAAGTCATAAAGACAGGTAAAATGTTTGTGCCAAAAATTCTGGATGCCATCTACACCAGGGCTTTCCAGTTGTGAGTCTATCTAATTGTGTTTGTGAGTTTTTTAGTAATAATGGTGGTATAGGGCATTTCTGGTACATTTAATGTGCGTGTCTCCTCTTCTGCAATCCAGCTGACTCTCTGGTTGTATGTAACTGGCACTGCCCACAGTGCAGACCAGAAGCTAGTGAGTGATTGTTGTGATAGTATTTCTCTGTTTTGTGTTTGTTTAGACTCCTTAGTGTTTATGTTTCTGAAGAATGTCTTTTCATTGTTTGTGAATAGTGTCTTGTCTAGTTTACATGCTAGGCTGGCTTTGTATTGTTTCAGGTGTTGTGATTTTGCTGCAAGTTTTTGTTTTAGTGTGTCTATGTATTCTTTAATAACTATTTTGGCAAATCCGGCATAGTAGTAAAACAGCCTGATGATCGACGAACGCTGAAAACATTCGATCACATGACCGATGGCTGTGCATACGATTAACTCACATAACATTCTTAATATTGTTATAGCAGATAGGTTATTTGTATTTAATCATACCAGGCTGTGCATACGATTCCTCACATAACATTCTTAATATTGTTATAGCAGATAGGTTATTTGTATTTAATCATACCAAAACAATAAACTGTTTAATATATCAGCAAGATGGCCACAGTGGAAGTGTGCTGTGCTCTCTCTCTCTCTGAAGAATCCGGTGTCCGTAATTCCAAATCATGTGACATAAATTCGAGGAATGGTGGAAATTCAGAATGTAGTAAGTCCAAAGTGCCATAAATCGAAGCCATATAACTTGGGGTATTCCTGTAGTGCAATTTGAAAAGTTGCTTGAAAAAAAATCACAGAATTGCAAGATAGCTCAGAACAATTTGCAGTTTTAATTTAGTTTACTGCAGGATTAAAACTGAAATTATATTAAGATATCTCATAACAAGTGATTGCTTAAAATACTCAAAGCTTTATATTGTGTATCTAATTACTGCATTTCTCAAGTTTTAAAAAAGTTTTTAAAAAGATTTAAAATTTTTTTAATCAAAAGTTTTAGTTACTATCTATGAATAGCTAATGTAAATTATTTTTATTTTCAGTTTAATATCTTTTGCTTCATTCTGGAATATTCAACTTCTTCACAGTTTCTAAGAAATAAAATAGCAATTTTCTCTTGCTATTTTATTTCTAAATTCCATTACTTTAATGTTATAAAATCATTGATCATCCTATAGTAAACCCAAAATTAATGGAATATGGTTTTATTTCCATTTAAAACCATAGAAACAACTTAAAATAGAAGATAAAGAAATGTATAAAAATTCAACAAAAATAACCGTGGATTTGAAAATAATAAAAAAACATTCAGTGATTCAATTCACTGAGATTCAAATAGACTGGACTTATTTAGAGAGTTCAGTTTTGATGATTCATACAAGATGAACAAAATTAGAGACTTACTTTACTTTGTTCATAATTCATTTTAGATCATTTCAGTTACAAATTCTGAAGACTATGAGGTTAACTTATATAGAATGAATGAGGAAAAGTAGATGTAAAAAATGTCTTTGTTGTTCAGAAATTGAATAGCAACTGTTATTGCTGTTCTTATAAAATAATTTGTAGAATATTAGAATTTGTGGCTTTGCTGTCTTTTGTCTAAATATGAATTAAATCAAAATCCTTTCACATCCAAAAGATTAATCATTAAAACCGATAATTAAAATTTATGAAAATATTGAAGTTTTAATCAGAATTTAATGTGATAATTTTAATTATTGTTAATTAACTATAATTAGTGAAGATGAATGTAGTTTCTCATCCTATCTTGTGCAAAAAATCAGTACTGGTTAAATTTACTGAAAATAACTTCCAATTTTTAATGCTCTTTACTGATTAGCAAAAATTTCAATGTAGCATTTTTCTCTTCAAATTACAGAATATTTAAAATTATGATATAAATAAAAAAAAGTTCATTAAGAATTTATTTTTTTGTATTTCATACTATCAGTATGGAGCATTTCATTTGTAAGTGAAGAGCAGTTTTAGCATTAAATATTTAAAAAAAATGTGTCTTATGCTTCAAAATGAATATAAAATGACAGGTTTTCAATTATTAAAATTAGGGATTTGTTGTTTTAGTAAAAGAAGGACCTATATATTCAATTCAATGGAGTCCATTAAATAATGAATTTTGTGTTGTTTATGGATGTATCCTTAAAACTTTCATATAAGTTGTTTCTTTATTTAATATTTAAAGCATTGTTTTATTTTTATATTTTATATGCTTTGTTTATTTAGACTGTAG
The DNA here is from genome assembly GCA_000484575.1 of Olivierus martensii. Classification (NCBI taxonomy): domain Eukaryota; kingdom Metazoa; phylum Arthropoda; class Arachnida; order Scorpiones; family Buthidae; genus Olivierus; species Olivierus martensii. The sequence goes on from AYEL01071347.1 coordinate 5,890, forward strand.
AGTTTTGGAAAGCATGTTTTAAAGGAAAAGATTATGCTATCTTTAGGACTAAACTTAATTTTCACAATTAGATAACTTTTTGCCAGCATTGCCTAAAATATAAACTAAAAATTATTATAGTAAAACAATATTGTATTAGTTTTTAGAATATTTCATATGCCAACTGCTTGTTTTTCAATAATTTTCTGTAGATGATATACTTTATATGGTTGTCATTATTTATAGTTAATTAATACTATTTTAATGATACATTTATTAAAATCATATTTAATAATTTTAAAAGTTGTTTTTTTCCCCAGTTGAAAACTCTACATCTCCGTATTGAACTCTAAAGAACTCTAAAAAAAAGATGAAAAATTTAAAATTCTCCATATTAAGTGTCTTTATTGTGACAATATTTACAATATATTTATTAAAAGTTTATAAAATTAAGTTTAGTGCAAAATATTCTATATTTCAAGTTAAGAATAATAAATTTCAATTTAATATTCCTTAACATATAATAGCAATGCCTGCAAAAGCAACAATTTTCAGTAAGAAATGTGAACCAATATATGATTTTGGTACTGGGCCCAGAAATGCAGTATATTATAATCCTCATGGTCACAATATCCTTTGTATTGATCATATATAATTTTTAAATTTTAAATTCAATTTTTAATTTTTTCTAATTTAGTACATAAATTTAATTGTGTTTAAGATAAGATCAAGATAAAAATAATGAATTGCATAGTATTCTTATTTTATATAAACATCAGATAAATATTTATATTCTATTAATAGAACACACTTTTCATTGTTCTCCTGGTGTTTCAGAAGCATCATCCAATAATTTTTAACTAGCTCATCTAATTCAATGGAACTAGAGTAGCCAGTTACAAATTATGTAATAAAATGCAGAGAAAATCATGTATCTGGTGTCTATCAAATGAAACTACCATGTGATTTGTATTATATTTTAAGGAACATGAAAAATAGTTTATTTGAAGTATGTGATAACTGGCACTAAAAATGAATTTAGAGTGATAAAGAAATCCATAAGCCTTATTTTCTACACAGAAAAAAAAATTAAATTTCCTTTCTTGAATTCATTACTTTTATGTTTTTAAACTTAAGAAGTAGATAATAGAAAATGCCATTCTATTTTTAAGGGAATATTAATTTTCTATATTGTTTTCATTAATTTTTTCTTACTGTTAATTCTTGCTGGTTTTGGCAATTTGAGAGGAAATGTAGAAGTTTGGGACCGAACTGGACAGAAAATTGTTACTGTAATTGCTTCTGATTCTACATTCTTATCATGGTGTCCTAATGGTGAATATTTTTTAACAGCAACCACTTCTCCTCGTCTAAGAATTGGAAATGGGTAAGAATCTATACAATATTAAACTTAGTTGTTTTAAATATATATCATGTGAATATCTTATGTATAAAAAATTCTTGTTTGTATGTTGTATTGTCCTCCTATATACTAATCTTGTGTGTAAAAAGAACAGATGATTATTAATGCCTATTGGAATTATAATTTCTGAGTTTTTGGAAAGTTTAGTTGCATTTGAGATGTAAATAAAATTGACAATTTATAAAATATATTTGCATAAATTTCTAATATAGGATTTACCACTGATTTTTCCTTGTTTTTGTTTAGCTGTTTGCATAGAATTATTATTAAAAATTTTCAGTGAAATGAAATGAATTATTATTATCAGTACACCTATTAACTACATCCTTCCATGTCACTAAAGAACACCATTAACTGCTTAAAACTTAAGCAAATATTAAATGTAAATTAAATTTAAAAATTTTTGCCATATTTCTTATTTAAAAATTTTAATTTAAAAAATTAACTAACTTTTCAAAATGCATTATAGCGAAATTGCGTGAGATCACGTACAGCAAGGGCTACCTATACTTAAAATAAATGATAAACACTAGTATCAGTTTTATTGCTTATTAAAAACATTCAAAAATTTTTAATAAAAATGTTTTTTCATAATAAAAAAATATTTTTATTAAAAATAAAGTAGTAATAATCATTAAATAATTACAGATATAAGATTTGGCATTATACTGGAAGTTTATTGCATGAAGTAGCCTTTGATGTTAATACTGAAATGTGGGATATATCTTGGCAACCTTTTCCATCTGGAATTTTCCCTAAGAAACCAATATCTTTTCAACCAGTACAAGGCATACAATCAATGCAACCTGAAGGTTAAATATTTTGACTACTCTTTAAAATTATTCAGTTATTTAAAAGTGCATCATTCATTACAAAATAATTAATTGATATATTAAAAATAAATTCATTATTATTAGCCTCAAAACAAGTATACCGACCACCAGCTGCTAGAGGACAGCCATCAACTATTAAATTGCATGATGATTATGAACCTCCTTCAAATTATAGGAATAAATCTAATAATATAAATGAAGGTAAAATTTTAATTTTATTAATATAGAAAATAATATTTATTAAAACTTTTAGTGTAAAATAAAATAAAAATAATTAATCCGTTCTCTGCCATTGATGTGTATAGATATCAAGGAAGTGGAACAAAAAACAGTGATAATAAAAAATGAGATAAAAAAAATTAAATCCTTATTTTATTAATCCAGTATTTGCAAATTGATTTTTTTACGTTTATTTATTAAAAATAAAGGTATTTTTCACAGTGGTTCCTAAATTTTTTTTAGTGATGTGTAAACAGATATTGTTTATATTTGTGGCCTTTTCACAGTGGTTCCTAAATTTTTTTTAGTGATGTGTAAACAGATATTGTTTATATTTTAACGACATGATAGAATTTGGACTTCTTTATCCCATCCTGTTGATTTTATAATCTAATATTTCAAAGTTATTCTGATTATGTGATTTGATAAATATTTTTTGAAACTTTTAGAAAAAATCAAATTTTTCATAAAATGAGCTATAAAATGCTGAAAATTAAAAAACTTTTATTAAAAAAATATTTTAAATAATAAGAAAATATTGGTTAATTCCGTTAAAATAAACTAAAATATATCTTAATCATTCATTTTTTTCAATTTCACTAAAATTTAAGATATTTTAAATAATAAGAAAATATTGGTTAATTCTGTTAAAATAAACTAAAATATATCTTAATCATTCATTTTTTTCAATTTCACTAAAATTTAGAAGAAAATTGCAAAAAATGAAATGTAAACACCTTCAGACCATTTAAAGGTGCATGGCACTTTTATTACTTTACAGCAGCCACTCACTTCCGAGAAATTGCAGCCAAGTCTACATTGCACATGAAAGTGAGGCATTGGATATGGTGCCACAATAAACCATCTGTGGTCCAATTAGAGGAACAGAAAATTTATTATAACTATGTATGAGATGAGATCATTTTTGTATGTTAGGATTTTTTGCATAAATAAATAAAATTTATGAGAAGTAGTACTAAAAATTGTGCAAATGAAGTAAGAACAAGTTAATAAATATGAAATATTAATAAAATTAGCAATATCTCAATGAATTCAGATAATTTTTTAATAATTATATGACATAACTTCAATCAACAAAAGTTATATAACTGTTTTTTTATAAATAATTTCTGAAAATTTTGACCGAAATATTTCATTCATGGCTCATTTTGTTTAGAGGACATGTTACTATTTCATTGGATTGCTAAAATTTCTTATAAAAACTCGTATTTTTATTGCTCTCATAAACATAATGAATGCGTAAACTTTATATAATACACACCTCAAGGGAATTTACTCCAAACGAACCTAATTATCTTGCCAAATTTATCCCTTGATAATCTTAAGGGAAATTTTAATGATTGTCTGAAGAATCAATCCACTGGTTGGCCTCAGTGGTTTAGTGGTAAGATGTTGGGAAGGTAACCCAAAGGTCCCCAGTTCGATCCCAGGCCGAGGCAGGTTTTTTCTTCAGATAAATTAGTTAAAAATTCTAGTTTAATTATTAATTTTTCGGATAAATTAGTTAAAAATCCTAGTTCAATTATTAATTAATAGATATGCCACTCATTGATTTAATAAAATATTAATTATTCTAATTATGAGATGATGCTAAATTAACTTAAATTATTTCAAATCATTAAAATTTCCGTTAAGCTTATCAAGGGATAAATATGGTAAGATAATTAGGTTCATTTGGACATAATTAAAGATTACAAAAAATAAAATTCCAAAAAGTGTTTACATTTTTAGAAAGAGAATAAAAAATGCAATAAACACTGAAAATTTCAAAAGATTTTAAAAAAAATTAAGAGATTTCACTATTTAAAATTTTTTTTTGCATATTAATTAGGCTTAATTTAAAAAAATAGTTGGCAGAAAAAGGGTTAATTAATAAGAGTTATAAACTATATAATCAGTGTGATTTAATACAAAAAATTTTTAAATTTCACTTCTCTCTTTCAATGGAAAATATATTTGTGTTCACTCCACATCAATTAAAACTAAGTCTGATTGAAAAGGGTTTTAATTACATCATTGACACAAAGAGCTGTAGCATAAGATAAGATTAAAGTGACAAAGAAGTTAACAACAAAAAATTTGGTACAAATGACAGAGAAGTTATTATATATATGGAAAAAATGAAAGGAAGGAAAACAATAAATATAGCATTTCCAGAGGAACTGGCTATAGTGTGGAGATAATGTAGAAAAGAATTAAGCCTGAATGATTAAACAAGATAAGCAATGATTTAAGACAAAGGACAGATAGACCATGAAAAAAATGTGCAAGTATTTTGGCAATTGAGTGGTAGATAGGTATAATTATTGGACAATCAATTTGGCATTTTGTGAATAGGATTTAATTTATATGATTGATAAAAAAAATTTTTTTTAAATACTGAACATATGATATAAACATATGAAAAATACAACTGTTGATATGATAAAAAATACAATTGTAAATTCAGTTTGGTTTATATCAGGTGGGCAAACTTTTGAGAGTAAGGGCCACATTGGATCGATGAAATGTAGCCGAGGGCCGCACTTACTATGTTATACGTTTTTTTATTCTTTAATAATTAAAAAGAAAATATAACGTGTAAACATTATTTATTTAATAATTAAAAAGAGAATACAACATGTAAACCTATTTATTTAAGAAATTATAAATTAATGACTTTTATGTAATTGTTTACATTCTTTTGTCATTTTTTCATAATCTGGATTAAATTTTGTTGTGCTTATTCGTAATACTGCTTTGAGATGCTCATCCGTGAGGCGTCATCTTAAGGAATGTTTGATAATGTTCATAATTGAAAACGATTGTTCACAGATATATGTGGAACCAAAAATTGATAAAAATTTCAATTATAAACATCAAACAAACGGGATAAACCATTTTACAAATTAATCAAACTAACAAGCCAAAAACTTCCCCTGGCGGATAAAGTTTTAAGTTATATTTATTAGAATAAAAATATATTCTTTTATTCTAAAAAATATAACTTAAAACTTTATCCGCCAGGGGAAGTTTGGCTTGTTATTTGATTAATTTGATAAAAATTTCACTGCAAAATTTCGAATATTGGTAAATTTAGTGTTGTTGATAAAATTATAAAATTATGAGATTTCCTCTTTCTTATATAATTCTTGCAGTGGTGTATTACATTGCAAATCAATCAATTCTAACTGAATATCAGTTGGCGCGAAATCAATGACTGCAGAAAATGGATTCCGTACAATTGATAATGATTCTTCTATTTTATCAAAATCATTAAAATATGCATTAAATTCATTATACAGTGCTGTGAGTTTTTCTCCGTATATTTCAAATTTAGTTATTGGTATATTTTCTAATGTATTGAGTGTTGGAAAATGATTTAGTTGACCTTTAATTATTTGTTTAATAAATAATTTCAATTTCATACGAAAAGCATTCAAATTCATAATCATATCATGGGCATATTGATTTTTACCTTGTAATACTAGATTTAAAATGTTCATATAATTAATTATATCAAGTGTAAAAGCAAAATCATATCTCCATTCAGGCTAGTAAAATCTGGAAAATCACCACATTGCTTTATTTCTAAAAATAATGCAATTTCTTCTTTTAGTTCCCAACATCTTTTAAGAACGTTTCCCAAACTTAACCATCGAATGTTACTATGATATAATACATCAGTATGTTCTGTATTTAATTCTTCCAGAAATGAAACAAATTGTCGATGATTTAGCCCTCTTGATCGTATATAATTAACAACTTTAATTATTGTTGAAGTAACGTGACTTACTTGTAAAACATTTTTGCATAATACTTGCTGATGAACTATGCAATGTATGAATAATAAAGTATGTTCTGGAAATTGTTCATAAACATAATCTTGAAGTTTTCTTAACAATCCAATTTTTGCACCTGTAAAATTTGGAGCTCCATCTGTTGTTACACTTACAAGTTTATTGAGCGGCAACTTATACTTTTCCAAACAATGCTTTACTTTTTTGAAAATATCATTTCCAGTTGTTTGCGACTTCATTGATTCCATTGACAAAAGTTCTTCAACTATTTCAAAATTTCTCTTGATAGCTCTGATAAATATAAGCAACTGAACTGTATCTGATTTGTCTACATTTTCATCAAGTGCAATTGAGTACCATATTAGTTCATTTTGCAGATCGGCCATTAGTTGTTTGTTCAAATTTTCAGCAGTGATTTCAACCTTTCCTGTGATTGTTCTTCAAGATAAGCTAATGCTTTTAAATTTATTTTGTTCTTTTGAACACACAATTTCACTTGCTTCAACTAAACACTCTTTGATAAATTCACTATCTGCAAATGGTTTATTTGCTTTGGCTATCTTTTGAGCAATAACAAAACTTGCTTTAACAACTGCTTCATCTTCAGCATTTTATTTAATAAAAACACTTTGTTCTGCCAATAAATTTTTGCACAAATAATCTGCCTTTTTCTATTTTCCATCAGCAGTTAAGTCAGAGCAATAATCTGAATGTTTTGTATTAAAATGCGGTTTTATATTATATTCTTTAAATGAGGATATGCTTTCTTGACAAATAAGGCAAATTGCTTTATCTTTATTTTGCGTAAAAAAATATTTTGTTCGCCATTCGTCATTGAATAGTCGATTTTCTTGTTCTATTTTTCTTTTTTTGTTCATTCCTAGGGAAAATAGAAATTAGTAATTATTGACTTCTATAGCTGTTTAATTGCCACATTATGAATTTCAAACTGCCGCGCATCTAGTGAAAAATTTTTTCGGGGTGCTGGGTCTGACCCGGCGATCCCATCTTTCATCATCCGGCCCCTCACGGGTATGGCTGTAGCCCGTGGTTGGAACTGATGCTGCCTTTACTAATCTATCTGATTAGAAAGAGGCATAAACAAAATAGCAAAAAATAAAACTCCTAAAATCCCTTCTTCACCTAATAACTGTCTGAGGTGATAAAATTCTCTTAGAAAATTATGTATGAAAAACAGAAAGATCCTAAACTTTTTCTAAAGAGTGCATTTGTTGACTAAGATATTATAAAAGGGTGACGTTAAAATTAAGCCAATTTTTTTAGTAGATCAGCTTTCATTGATCATTATATGAATCAACGGTTTGAATAATGTCGGTAGTTCAAAACAAGTGAAACGACGTTTTCAGAGAAGCACAGCAGGATTAAACATTATAAGTCGATAGTTCAAAACAAGTGAAACGACGTTTTCAGAGAAGCACAGCAGGATTAAACATTATAAATTTGAAGCAACAATTGAAAACATATCTTTTTAGGAAATTTCACATATATTAAATACAAACACTGTTAAATTATCTAATTTACTTCAGAATTGGTAAGCGAACCAAGTATAGCTGCCATGTTGAACAAGAAGTATAATGTCACGTGACCATCATCATAATGACGGAAAACTGCTATGGTTTTACACCTTGTTTTAATCGATAAAAATACGCCGGGAAATATTCTTACGATTATACGGGTTATGATTTTATTCTGAAATCCATAAGTTACATAACTTATGGATTTCAGAATAAAATCATATAAAATCATGGATATATATTTCTGAAATCATGGATTTCAGAATAAAATCATGGATATATATATATAATATATAATATATATTTTTGCATCAAAATGTATAATTACAACATCTTGAAAGTGTTCTTGCCAAAGAGTTTGAATATAATAATAAACGAATTTAACAGCACTTTTGAGCAGTCCAAAAAAGTCTTTTATTCCATCAAAATTTAACTTAGAGGAACATTTTTGGCCACCTTTCAAAGGCCATTAGAGTTTGAATATAGTTCTTGTGCAATACTTTCAAGATGTATTACAGTAAACTTCCATATAACACGCTCTCCTATAACAGGAATTCATTTAACGAAATCGCTATTCTGTAACATGAATTCATGCAATTATACATCTTGAAAGTATCGCGCAAGACAGTTCCTTTCAAGATGGCTAAATATACTTTGAAATGTCAGCTGTTGAAATTTATAATGACAATATGGTTTAGAATGAAATTGGCGGGTAAAAATACAACTAACGCCACTGGTGGGAAAAAACTAAATATACTTTTCAAACAACCCAATACAATGGTCCTTGCAATAATCTGAACTTGGCTATTTTCATAATATATTTGCTAGAAATATTTTTTGTTGTATTAAAAATATAGTAATGCAATCACTTTCCATCTCGGGGATCTAAATACAATTCTAGATGATTTTATAATCTTGAAGAACCAGGATCAAATTTGGACAATAATACCATCTTAAAGGCTTCAGTATTCCATTATCTATTATTACTACTAAAATTATTACTATTATGAGTCATTTTTGACTTATGGTAAGGTTATCAAAACATATTTTCATTATAAATTGAGGATAATCAGTACATGTATTTCTCAAGTTTATAATTTAATTTGTTTTTAGAATGCACTCTTAAAGCACACATTAATTTCCATTCCTACAGACATAATGTTAAAAACAGGATCCAATTCTCAACAATAAAAATTTGACCATAATAAAATTAAATAATGGTCAACAAAACAATAATTTATGATTAAACAGTTTATCTAAAGAAATAACATTGCCAATAAAATCAAGCATATTATAATACAGTAGTGTGTTGATTATCTGAATAATTTTCAATTGTGATATGCAACAGGTCTCCACCAATACTCCTGCCCCTACAAAGTGTAGGGCAGGAGAATCTAAGCTTCTGTTATGTGCATTGAGTGTGTGCGGAAATAATCAACAATTAAACTACTGTATATATATCTAATTAATATATCGCCCCTACAAAGTGTAGGGCAGGATTGAGTGTGTGCGGAAATAATCAACAATTAAACTACTGTATATATATCTAATTAATATATTTAATATAATAATAATACAAATAATTAGAAAACAAATGAGGCAGAATAACTTATGCAAATAATAAAACATGTATTTGAAATTTGTTTTGTATTTTTTATATTGTGTTTTTTCTTATTTTTCTATCAGATCGATTATCTGAAAAATCATTTATCCGAACTACCCTTGGTCCCAATTAGTTCAGATAATTGATGCTCTACTGTAATAATGAAACAATTTATCATAAAAATGTTAAAAAATTTTTATTCTATAATTATTGACAGATGAGTAGATGGAATTTTATACAGATGAACTAGTACTTTAGATATAATCCAGAAATAAAATTTATTCACATAATATGCCTATGAAAGCATTGCAGCCAGAGGACATGCTACTTTCTCAAAAGGAGACTGAGAAGATCAATCTGTCATTTTGATTTTTCCCATTCCTTAGCAGATGATGGAGTATGTGTTACTAATTCAGTCAGACTGTATTTTATATAGCTATGTGCATAATTTGAAATGCCATATTTATGAATGTTTAGCATTTATTTATTACAATTAATTTTTGTATTTTCAATTTCATTCATACGTCATACTTGAAAAAGTAACTCAAACCAGGAACTTGCAAAGTGGAAACTTGTAACTTGTATAAAATAAATGCAATTGTGAAACACATGAGGAAACAAATGTGAGGAAGTTAACTCTGACCTGTCCTGCTTTATTTTATTATCTAACATATATCTAACATATTATATTTTACTTTAAGAGTTGACTTACTTTCACCTTATCCATCGTAATAGTTAGCAATCACATGTTACGGAATTGGAAACCGTCTTCTGGAAGAGCTGTCCTGGCTAATGACGTCATCTCATCTAACTACTTTTACCACTGAGCCGATATGCGAATGTAAGAATGATCTGTATTGATGTTTTGTCCACTAGACAAATTAATTGTAAAGAGGATGACATGAATGAATAACTCTGTAAGCTAATAAATTTAAACTTGTTACGTGTATTTATGTAAATGAAGCAACATGGGATTGTAAATCACCCGTTATAAAAACGGAAGCAACCAATGACACGATGAGGTGTTGTATTGACATAAGGTTGGCTAAGTGACATTCGAATTCTTGTAAAGATCGACGATTGTTTGAAGTTTGTATTGGTAGTGGAGGTAGTAGATTTAATTAGTATTTAAGGTTTATTTCTTGTGAATAGTTGATTGTTGATATTTGAGTTAGATTAAACAAGTTTTATTGATTATTTGATTGTTGCTTTATTATAGTTCCAATAAAGCATTTATTAACACTTTTGTAAGTGTTTCTGAGTCTAATAAATTTATATTTTTTTATTATCTAACTTGTTTGAGAATTTATTCCAATTATTGGTATAAGTTTCTAACATCATTTGTTGTTTACAATCTAATCCTTAATCGGTACTTCTAGTTATAAGTTCTGATTTCCTGTTTCCGGTTTTGCTTTTGCCGGTTAACGTTAGTTGTTGCTAGATTGTTTTGAAGTTAATTATTTCTAAGTTAAAGTTTAGAAGAAGACCTGAGTTCAGGCCGAACTCTGGATTGCAGAGTCGTTAGACCGTTAGGATTAGTTTATATCTAATAGTATTAATATTTGTTCAATTCGCGACTTTGCAAACAGTTAAATGAAAATAATGATTGCTGATATTAAATTTTGAAAAATTGGACTCAAAACAGAAAAGTTGTAGTTTTATAAAAAAAATTTGTTAAATTTTTATTTACATTTTATAGATACAAAAAAAAAAATAAGATCTTCGAAACTGTGGAACTCAAAACCACATAAAATTGGAGATTTACTCTTATTTTAAATTTATTTTTTTAAATCTGAACTATTTTTTTTATAAAAAATATGGCTAATAAGTATATTATAATCATTAAATTAATAGTGATATATTTTATTTTCAAAATATTCTTT
>AYEL01071348.1:0-84111 GCA_000484575.1 Olivierus martensii
TATAAGTTCACACAGCCTATCAGCAAGTAATAAAATAATTTTAATATGGTATAATGTTTTCGGACCTAGCACTGGTCCCTCATCAGTACCATTCTGTTACAAATATAAGATCCTTAATAGAACACATACAATAGAACAAAAACTCTTTGTTTTTGTTCTATTGTATGTGTTCTATTAAGGATCTTATATTTGTAACAGAATGGTACTGATGAGGGACCAGTGCTAGGTCCGAAAACATTATACCATATTAAAATTATTTTATTACTTGCTGATAGGCTGTGTGAACTTATATTTTGTATGAAGCAAGTTGGTTTTTTACATATTTAGCATTACTGTAAGCGTAGTTTTGGCATTTTGTAGACTGCAATGAAAAAAGAATAACTATCAAGTCGAGTCAAGTGAGAAAACTTTCGAATAACTTCGTTAAAATGCCTAGAAGCAGATTTCATCAAGAGTTATCCATTGCAGAGAGAAGAAGGATAACAGGATTATGGGAATTGGGGCAATTATCAATGAGATCTATAAATCAACAGATGTCCATTCATCGTAAAACTGTGTCAAATTGGATAAAAAGATGGCGAGAAGAAGAAGATTTGCATAATAAAACAAGATGTGGAAGGCCACGAGAGATGTCATCTTCGCAAGATGAAGCAGTCAGAAATGCCACCGCAAATGAATCACTGACAAATACGAAAAAAATTAAACATCAACTTCAGTTACAATGCTCATCTGAAACAATACGGAAATGTTTAAGAGAATTTAGATTCAAATATCGTCCTGCGATGAAAGAATACTTAACGAACATTCATAAAGAAGCCAGATTAGGATTTGTGTTACAATATTTACCCTACACACGAGTTTTGGAAATCTGTGATATTTTCTGATGAAAAAACATTTGCATCCAACTCTCGTGGAGAACTTCATTGTTATAGACAAGCGGGAACTCACTATTCACCTGGAAATATAGCTTGTATACGAAAATCTGGTTACAAAAGCATAACTATGTGGGGTTGGATATCTGCATATGGTCCAGGAGAATTAGTTCATATAGATGGCCAATTCAATTCATCCCAATATATAAGTATATTAAAATCCGTTCTTTTGCCAACCATGTCGGCTGTTTATTCTCCAGGACATTCTTTTTCATTTGTTCAAGACAATGGTCCCATTCATACAAGCAGAATTGTTAAAGCAGTGGTTTCAACAGCATCCCGAAATAAATTGCTTACCTTGGCTGGCCATAGCTGCAGATTTAAATCCAATAGAAAATGTATGGGGAAAACTAGTACAGGAATGGGATTGGGAAGGTTCTCCTTCTTCACATAATGTTTTAATTCAAGAGCAACAAATTTGGAAGAAAATGCGAAGACAACCGGATATGTTTGAAAATTTGAGTCTATTCCATCCAGACTAACAAAGTAATTGATGTTGCTGGGAACTGGACTTCTTATTGAATTCTTATTCTTTGTATTTTATAAAGTATTCATAATATTCTGATACATTTGTAATTTAATCCAATATGCCATACTGATAGAGGAACAAATTGGAAAATAAACTGCTTATCTCACTATTATTAAGCTTAACAAGTTCATAAATAGCACAAAAAGCAGTATGTACGTATATAACTTTAATATACAATCGTTTTCGGGTATTGTATCGAAAACGTTTTTGTATATTAAAGTTATATACGTACATACTGCTTTTTGTGCTATTTTGAACTTGTTATGCTTAATGCCATACTGAATTCTTATTTATTCAAATTAACGTGTTTACAATAAAAATTTTGATATTTTCTCCATTATGTATAACTTGATTGTTTTATTTATATGTATATTTTTTTTCACAGTCCTGTTTCACCTATTCCCATTATTTACTTGTTAAGATGACTTCGTTTAATGTTTAGTTTTTTGGAATGTATCCCTGCGTTAAATGGGGTCTTACTGTATATTATATTTTGTAATGATCTTTGGGATTACTAATAAACTAATAATAAAAGATGAACTTAGTTTTTTTACACTTACAAATGTTCAATGTGTGCATTACAAAATACAGCACATATCAATATGATAGTTTAGTTCTTGCCACACCATACCAATTTGGACTTGTTGATATTTTCACTAATGTAATGATATTTTCTCTTAAGCCCATGATATCATATGGCATCAGTGGGACAAATACCATCTTTAATGTACTGACACCAACACCTACATTTTTTCCCCCGACACCGACACCTCTTATAGTAAATATGCACAATGATTTTTTAGAACACATTTTTATTCAATATTTATTACTGAAAAAATTATTTATTCACCAAAAAAGAAAATAATTATTTAATACATTTTTTAAATTTAAAACTAATAAATTATGAGAAATGGGAAAATTATTGCCAACATTGACACCCCCAGCCCTGATTTTAACTAATTTTTAAATTTATGGTTTTTGACCCTAATACAAAAATTTATCATAAATGCATATTTTAAAATTTTTGAAAAATTTGAAAATGAAATATGTTCATTTAAGCAAAAATTTGTTGTTCAGATATTGATTACTAAAGTGTGTGTGCGTGTGTGTGTGCGTGTGCGCGCGCGTATAGGATAAATGATGGTTTCTTTGTTAATTAAACTGAAATATTATTACAAGTGTGTGCGCGTGCGCGCGCGCGTATAGGATAAATGATGGTTTCTTTGTTAATTAAACTGAAATATTATTACAAATACAGTACTAATGTGTAATGCATACTATATTAAATTGCTGTTAATAATACAAGGAATTAACTTTTATTGTATTCCAAAGTAAACTTTGTTTAAAATTTATTATATTTTCTTGTATATAAATAATTATTAATTAATGCTTGTTTTTTTTTTATTTATTTTAAGTTTCTGGACAAATAAGAACTACTTTAGGACAGACTCATCTTTTAATAAATCAGCGCTTTAAGCAGTTTTCTGGTCTCATAGATGATTGTGAATTTAAGAAAAGTGATAAAGAAATGACATGTAATGATCTTCAAGGTTTTTGGGATATGATTTATTATCAAGTAAGTAAACCTTTTTATATAAAATGGGCAATATATAAGAAGAATCAAATATGGATAAACTATAAAATTAATAGTAATAGTGATGAACACTAACTGTATTATTGTGGGTATTTATAATAAAAGAAGTACAATAGGATTAAAACACAACATATTTAAATTTTTGTCTGGCATTTGAACTATAGAAGAGAATGTGATGTATAATTTGTAAATTAATGACAAAATGCATTGCACATTCATTTCTGTAACTCAAATGTCAGAAGAAAATCTAAATAAAATGGCTGCAATCCTAATAATTCAGATTATTTTATTAAAATAGAAAAATGGCAATAATATATAACTAGTATTCATCAATATTATCACTAACTTATTTATAAACACTACCTATGTTCAATATAGTTTTTAATTTTTATAAAATATTAAAATTTTAGGTGATAGATATTCATGAAAAATTCAAAAAATTGGAAGCTCTAAAAAACAATAACTGGGAAAATAAAGAGGATAAAAAAGTGAACAAGACTGTATGTGCTAGTTATTTATTGATTTTTTTTTCTCTAAATTAAATGTAGTACTTTATAAAAAAAAATTTTTTTTTACAGGATAGCAAAAAACCTATACCTGAAAATAAAGTTAAGAGGAAAGTTCTTCAATCATCTGCACTTAAGAATCATATTCAGGAAGCTAGAAAGAAAATGAATCAGTCTTCAAAAATCTATCCTGTTACATCATTTGATTCTCAAGATAAAGAAAATATAAATTTCTTTACATTATCAAAAGAAAAGACTATTGAAAATAATACTTAAATGACATTAAAAACACAAATGAAATTAAGTACAGTATTAAAAAAAATGTAAATATTTTCGAAGTTCAAAATTTATAATTACAGTACAGTATTTTTATCTTTTTATAAATTGAATCTGTTAGAAATATCATTAGTTTTGTAGGAACTAGTCTAGGAAAAAATAATTTAATACCAAAGATTTCTTTTATATAAATTTTAATGAAACTGCTCTCAACCTAATTTATATTATGGCAAATCTGTAACGTTAAGAAAAAAAAATTTAAAATTTGAATAAAATTTATATTTTGTATTCATTGAGTATAAATTTATTATTTATTAGCAAAAATAAAGTATACATTTTAAACTTTCTTCACCTTACTTTTAAAAAAAAGTTATTGAAACGAAAAGTATAAACGCGCTTCAGATTATTTTGTGTATATTCATTTGTCACGAAATGCAACTATAGGAAAAATTTTTTGGTGTTCGATCTGACGTCAATACTGCCTGCAATTTTTAATAGCAAAACTTGGCACGGATCCGACATTTTTCTGCTTTACGAGTTTATGATAAGTATAATCAATATAGTTTATATTACACGCAACTTCAACTCCAAAGGATGACGTTAAATTATTGATTAATATCGATTTTTTTTTTTTAAATTGTGAAATTTTTTTGCAAAAATGTTTAAATAATTTAATATTTTTGATGTAATTATTACAAATTAGAAATTTTTAAAATTTTATAGAAATATTTTGGATAGAAGAAAGGAAACAGTAACACTTGCACAACAGTGTATAAGTTTTTATAATTCACTAACATAAAAAAAAAAAAAAAAGGTACTGTTTAAAAGTATACAAAAGTAGTCAAAATCTATTTTCTGCTACAAATTTATTATGCAGTGATAGTGTTGATTTTCTAGATTAAATATCTAAAAATAGCTCGGTCTGCTTAATGGTAACTAGAAGTTATCATTAAGCAAACTGATAAAGATTAATATACGGAGTTAGCTGATTACGTTATATGGCCTACTTGATTTTTTTTTAGATTAGATACGATGAAAATGAATTAATACGAGTATTTAGCATAATGAATTTTCATGTTTTAACTGCAAAATAAATGACTAAACATTAAAATTTGTCAAATCTGTAAACAACATACATTAAAACCAAAGCAACAACGAATGTTTAGTTCAGGTTACTATATTTACTCGATCCTAGTGATTTGGTGACAGTTTTTAGCATATTTTCTAACAATACTGATTTTAATTTTACAATATTTACGCTTTTTAACGATAGAAATGTATAATTTTTATTCCAGCATTTATAATCCCTTAATGTTCTTTTTTTTTCTATAAATTGTCTTCTACATTTTATATAATTTTTTAGAAACAATTGCGTTATAACACACTAAGTCATTTTAATGATTAAATTTCGTTATATATGTTAAAAACGAGATAGAAAATTATAAATGACCTTGAATCATGAAGCTAGAATTTTTTGACAACTTGTAACTAGCCTTGTATATCCAATTAAAAACAGGCATAATTACATTTTTCCTATTTAAATTAATATTTATATAATATTTAAATCGACACTATTCAATCTGAATTACGATTTTTGAGTAACATTCCAATGTATAAAGTCAATAATGCGCGCATACATCTATCAAGTTCTACATTAATGTAGACAAAATAATTTTTTTTAAGCTACTGATTTATTCTATTTTGATATTCATTTACAGTACAGTATTTCGATTTATTAAAACATTGCTTCAGTCTAATGCAAAACATAAGTACGAAATTAATCCATTTATTTAATCACTTAATGGGAAAATACTTGTGTAGTGATAAAAAAATTAATTTTTTTTTTAAATATTGCATCATGTACATAAATATTAAAAATATAACTTATTTTTGGAAATATCCTTCGGTTTTGCATGAAAAATTTGTCACTGAACTCGATGCATTGTGTAGTGATAAAAAAATTAATTTTTTTTTAAATATTGCATCATGTACATAAATATTAAAAATAGAACTTATTTTTGGAAATATCCTTCGGTTTTGCATGAAAAATTTGTCACTGAACTCGATGCAATAGCCGATAAGGATCGATGAATCTATATAGCATGGTGATGATTCAAAGATTTTTTAAGAATGTAGAGAATATGCTCTTATCGATCAATCTAAAAATTGTTTTGTATTTTTGGATACATAGAGAGATTTTATACACGTACGCCTTAACTTAGGAAATATTCTATTGCAAAATTGTTTTTAATTGTGCAATATTCAATTTACTTAAAACAAATTTAGCAATATAAATATCTTGAAAAATTGGTACAAATCATGGATGCTATCTACATATTTTAAATTTTAGAAAAAAATAAGTACTGGTTAGATTGACAGCGTTACTACAGATACATAATTAATATACTATTAATAATTGAAAAATGTAGCTAACAACATAGCTGTTCTGTAACCCAACTCTAGTCTACGATCTTTTCCTTCGGTTAAGTTTTTCACCTGATCTGAATTTACTATAACGCCTTTCATGGCAACAATTTTTTCTTTCATTTTTTCGATAGTTTTATAATCGACGCCGCGACTAGCATCATCCACCAAGAATGTGCGATAACCCAATTCTAAAGCGTGCAGAGTCGTGGATCCTACACAATAATCGTAAGCCAGACCGCAGATATAAACATCCGTAACTCCCCTATTACGTAATTCCTCATCCAGTTTAGTAGCAGATAATTTCTGATTATCCCAAAAAGCCGAATAGCTATCGATGTCCGAATTTGTACCTTTATGCACTATGACCGCATTTTCGATTATTTTCAGATCGGGATGAAATTCCGCACCCCAGGTGTTCTGAACGCAGTGCTTGGGCCACAGTTTCTGTTCGATTTTTGGTGTTCCTTCAAAAATAATCGTATCGTAAGTTTTAGCTTTTTCTCCTGTGATCAGACTGCTACGGTCGACTTTTCTTCTTCTCACATTGTCTATAAAAGACACGTGGTCGTCGGGATGCCAATCTAGAGAGTAGATTATCACATTGAAATCAATAGTATCGATTAAGCGGTTGATGACGGGGATGACGTCTTCTCCGTTGTGTTGAGCTGGACAGTTTTTAACTGACAGGCTGCCATTAATGAAATCATTCTGGACGTCTATTATTATTAGAGCACTTACTGGTTTCAAAATGACTTTAATCCATTTGTTCCAAACCGTTTTAAATTCCGATCTATCAATCCTTCCATCTTTATTAATGTCAAACACGAAGAACATATCTGCCAGCATTCTGGGAACAATAGGATAACTCTGACCATTTTCGTTGCAGAACAAAGATCGTGTTAATTCTTCAAATTCTTTTAAATTAAGTCCCTCTTCGATGTTCTTGGAAAAATGCTGAAAACAGTCAAATTCGGTATTTTCATCGTTATACCGTTCACTAGTCAGACAGGAAAAGAAATTGTCTGTCATACTAAATGAATTTACGAAAACAGATACTAGCTAAATGACATCTGTTCAATAACAAACTAACACAATACGCCTATACTCGTTTCACAACTAG
The DNA here is from genome assembly GCA_000484575.1 of Olivierus martensii. Classification (NCBI taxonomy): domain Eukaryota; kingdom Metazoa; phylum Arthropoda; class Arachnida; order Scorpiones; family Buthidae; genus Olivierus; species Olivierus martensii. The sequence continues at coordinate 7,385 of AYEL01071348.1, forward strand.
TTTCTGTTACCAAGGTTACATCCTTAGTTCTGGTTACTAACTACACAAGAACGTCATATGTTCTTGTGTTATTCTTTTTTTGAATACAACACGTGCTCTACAAAAATCGTTCATTTTCTGTCATATGATTGGTTAGAATAGCTTACAATTCTTTTATTAGAAATCCTTATAAAAAATTAAATATAAAAAAATTTCAAAATTTTGTATTGCATCTATGAAGAAAATAAACGAACATTATTGTTATAAACACAAAACAAAATCTAATTATAAAAATAAATACGACAACATCAGATACATTTTTTAAACCTATTTTTGTAAATTAAATGCAAAATATTAGATTACAAAACAGGTTTAATTAAATATATACGGAATACATAATTTCCTGTTTTAACAGCAATACACATGACACCCTATACAGCATTAGAATCGGTATACAATACAGTACGTGTGTTTACTTATCGATTTTTTTAGAAATGGCTTTATGCAAATTATTCGTATTTATTAATTTATTATTAATCGATTAAAATAATAATAATATTTCACTTTTTATTTAAAATCATCAAATTATTATTAGCAATAGAGGGCGATGCCATTTAATATTAAGAAGTTATGCTGTTTGATGTCAAATTGGTATTTTTTTTATTAATATTTTTAAGTAAACTGTAAAAGAGATATGATGAATTTTTTTGATTAATTGTAATTTTAACGTTAAAATAATTATAAAATGTGTTAAATGAATCCAAATGCATCTTTCACAATAGCATGTTACACCTTTACATGTGATATGTTTACATGATGCAAAATCAATATTAAATTCTTGAAATTTTAAAACTAATATAGACAAGTGTATAAATATTTTTTCATACAAATATTATATATAACTAATTTAGGCCTACCTTTAATTTTCTTTTTTTGAAAGAAATCATATTGGATATTATAAATTTTCAAAGGACATTGCTGATAAAAAAAAACAAGATAGAGGAAAAATATTGTATATAGTTTTTATAATAATCCGATATTTATACATTTTAAATGAGTTTCTTTTATAAATATCTTCATATTTTACACCCTTTTCCAATCAGTAAGATTATGGGTATAGGCCAGTTTCAACCATGGACTGCACCACACCCATGGAGAGGAGCCAGATAGTGAAGGATAGGGATTGCGAGATTGGGCTCAGAACGCCAAAAAAACTTTTCAGGAGATGCCAGACCTGGGACACAACCCCGGGTCCTTCTGCATGACACACCAACCTATTACCACTTGGCCATCCGGCTGCAATTTCGTTGTTTAAAAATTTGTAGATTTACATTTTTATATTATGACTAAAAAAATTATAATTCAGATAAATCAGATAATGAACTTTTAGTCATTTCAAAAGTAATTTGACTTATAAGAATTAAAATTTTTTAGTCATAATATAAAAATATAAATCTACAAGTTATTAAACTATGAAATCATTGAATATTGAATAACTGCATTACTTTGAAATCAAAATCAATTGAAAAAATACAGTAATTTTTAGTTATTAAAAAATGTAACTATGTTTAATTAAAAGATTTTCCAATTAGTTTTGGTATGTAATCATCTAAAATTTCATCTAAATTTAATTACAGGTTGAGTATCCCTAATTCAAAAGGCTTGAAATCAAAAATATTTTGAACTTTGAATTTTTCTGGATTTTAGAATTCATGATATGGTGAAGTTGAAGAGATATAAGAAAAAAATTCATTATGAGATTTTTCTGACATTTTTAATGATATTTAAATAACACAACAGAAAATATGCAGTCATAGACAATTTGACTAACAACGTTTTACAATTTACTAAATTAAAACAGTATTTATGACTGCATGTGCAATATTGAGTCATTTTTCACAGTACACTGTATCATAATCCTAGCGCAAAGGGCTCCCTGCTGTGAAAGTGAAGTTACAGATTTTGAGAATATTTTGGATTAGAAATTTCAATCTGTATTAATAATTTCCTCTATCAATAATTTTAACAATTAGAAAATTAATTAAATTTAGAAATCATAAAAAAAATTATATAAATATAAATGATTTTCTCCAAATTATTTCTAAATTTAATTAATTGTCTAATTTGTTAAAATTATTGATAAAGAAAATTATTCTTATGGTTTTAAATACCAAATTAATTATTTGTAAAATTATACATTTGTACAAGTGATCAATAGCTAATGAATCACTTAAAATAAAGTAAAATATAGGCAGTCACTGAATTACATAGGTGATAGTTAGACAAAACCCTAAATAAGTCTAAAACATACACATATTGGAGCACATGTTATACAGTACTACTGTGTCACAATTACATAACACTAAAAACAGTTATATTAAAAAATAATTACAAATTTATGTGATAAAGCAATTGCTGACTATCTTGGAGGATTTAGATTCAATTTATAATCCAATACCTCCATATTTTTTAGAAGTGGTCTGGGTTTAGGTCTGGCTCATTACCTAAAAATAATCTTAAGTACGTTGGATCTATGTAAATCAGGGATTAATTTTTGTGTAAATTTCAATTATTAATAATTGAAATTTACACAAAATTTAATCCCTGATTTACATAGATCCAACATACTTAAGATTATTTTTAGGTAATGAGCCAGACCTAAACCCAGACCACTTCTAAAAAATATGGAGGTATTGGATTATAAATTGAATCTAAATCCTCCAAGATAGTCAGCAATTGCTTTATCACATAAATTTGTAATTATTTTTTAATATAACTGTTTTTAGTGTTATGTAATTGTGACACAGTAGTACTGTATAACATGTGCTCCAATATGTGTATGTTTTAGACTTATTTAGGGTTTTGTCTAACTATCACCTATGTAATTCAGTGACTGCCTATATTTTACTTTATTTTAAGTGATTCATTAGCTATTGATCACTTGTACAAATGTATAATTTTACAAATAATTAATTTGGTATTTAAAACCATAAGAATAATTTTCTTTATCAATAATTTTAACAAATTAGACAATTAATTAAATTTAGAAATAATTTGGAGAAAATCATTTATATTTATATAATTTTTTTTATGATTTCTAAATTTAATTAATTTTCTAATTGTTAAAATTATTGATAGAGGAAATTATTAATACAGATTGAAATTTCTAATCCAAAATATTCTCAAAATCTGTAACTTCACTTTCACAGCAGGGAGCCCTTTGCGCTAGGATTATGATACAGTGTACTGTGAAAAATGACTCAATATTGCACATGCAGCCATAAATACTGTTTTAATTTAGTAAATTGTAAAACGTTGTTAGTCAAATTGTCTATGACTGCATATTTTCTGTTATGTTATTTAAATATCATTAAAAATGTCAGAAAAATCTCATAATGAATTTTTTTCTTATATCTCTTCAACTTCACCATATCATGAATTCTAAAATCCAGAAAAATTCAAAGTTCAAAATATTTTTGATTCCAAGCCTTTTGAATTAGGGATACTCAACCTGTAATTAAATTTAGATGAAATTTTAGATGATTACATACCAAAACTAATTGGAAAACTTTTAATTAACCATAGTTACATTTTTTAATAACTAAAAATTACTGTATTTTTTCAATTGATTTTGATTTCAAAGTAATGCAGTTATTCAATATTCAATGATTTCATAGTTTAATAACTTGTAGATTTATATTTTTATATTATGACTAAAAAATTTTAATTCTTATAAGTCAAATTACTTTTGAAATGACTAAAAGTTCATTATCTGATTTATCTGAATTAAAATTTTTTTAGTCATAATATAAAAATGTAAATCTACAAATTTTTAAACAATAAAATTGCAGCCGGATGGCCAAGTGGTAATAGGTTGGTGTGTCATACAGAAGGACCCGGGGTTGTGTCCCAGGTCTGGCATCTCCTGAAAAGTTTTTTTGGCATTCTGAGCCCAGCGAAATTGCAGCCGGATGGCCCAGTGGTAATAGGTTGGTGTGTCATGCAGAAGGATCCGGGGTTGTGTCCCAGGTCTGGCATCTCCTGAAAAGTTTTTTTGGCATTCTGAGCCCAATCTCGAAATCCCTATCCTTCACTATCTGGCTCCTCTCCATGGGTGTGGTGCAGTCCATGGTTGAAACTGGGCTATACTCATAATCTTACTGATTGGAAAAGGGTGTAAAAATGCAAAAAAAAAAAAAAAAAAAAAAATTGAATGTAGAGTATTGATACATATAAAATTAATTTATTCAGATAATTTTTTACTAATAATTAAAATGATAAATTAAAAATTTTAATATAATTATCAATCAAATATATTGAAATTATTTTATTTTGTATTATTAGGATAATAAGAATATTCTACATTTAATGATATTATCAAAAGACATGGACGGAAAAGGGAAATGTAAATTTCAGAAAGAATTAGATAGACAGAGTATAGTATATATGATATCTGATGCAGGTGTGAATTTTGAATTAACAGATAAGGTTAGTAATTCAGAAAAATAACATTTTTATAAGTTTTCTTAAATAAAACTTACTTTAAAAAATTTTTAAATATTATATGAGGTAAATATTTTTTCTAAATATAATACATATATACTAGACACTACCCATTCACATAATTAATGGTATGGATGATCCTTGGAGTATCACTGGAAAAAATTTCTCTGAAAACATATATGAAATCATTAGATGGCAGCCATTATTAGGTTACTGTGCTAGAATTTGTCTTTTTAGAAGAACTACAATTTTAATTTAATTTTTAATTTATTAATAATTATTAATATCATGATGACATAATGGATAAAGTCTCAAAATACTAATAAATGTCAACATCACATATTATTATGTCATCATGATATCACAATTTAATAGTATTTTGTGACATCATCTTGACATCTATATTGAATAAATTAACATTAAAACTGGATACATAAAACCAATGGATTCGAATTTGTGTTGCTGTGGTGATGACATCATAGTCCCAATGTGACCTTACCATGACATGACAATGAGTTATGTCATGAAACATTGAAAAATCATGATATCATGATGTCATAATAATGTGTTATGTTACATAGATGTCATCATCATGGTGGCATGATGTTATTGTGACAGATATCAATAGTGTTAGGAAATCAGTTAATCAATATGATATCCTTATACTGCTAACATTTAGTGCCATTTATTGGCAATAATATAAATTACAATTTTAATTTTTATTTCTTAATTTTTAAATTAACTAATAACACAAAAAATTTTGGCTGTCACAGAAATATGAGGATTAAACCTTTCTAATGAAACTCTTTAGGAATTGATACAGTAATTCAATTGCAAAAGGGATATTCACACATCCAGTCTGCCATATTTTGTTATTAATATATATGATAGAATTGAATATAAATAAATAATTTGTAATTCTTACTACTGCATTTATATAATTTATTTTAAGTATTTTTTATTTACATTTAAATTTTTGTAATTATTTTATATATAATCATAATAATTATATATAATTACTTCTACATGTTTTGCTCTACACAATTAGAAAATTGCTTCAATTCTCTCACAACATAGAAACTTGAATTGCACACAAATATTATGTGTAATTCAAGTTTTGCCCTAATATAGTTAGAGAATTGTGATAAACCATACATAACCTAATAGTTTTGAGCTTTTATTTGGAGAAAACCTTGCTATTATTTTGGCTGTAATTTTTCAACATTTCATTTTTTTCTAATGAATTTCTGTTATTAACCTACCTATGCAAAAAATAAAGATTATTGGGAATTGCTATATTTTATGATCTGTTTAACTGAAAGGAGCATTTTTAACAGAGTTTCAAAAATGCTTAGCTCTACACCAAAATCTAGCAAGTAAACACAAACTAATCTGAATTATTGATTTTTTTAATCCATTCAGTGCTTATCATTGTAGAATCTTCAAGTTAGTATGCAAGTAGGTCCATGCCAGCAAATATGTGTAAAATTTTAAAAAAATTTCAAATTTTTTAATCATTTTGAATTTTACAGAACAACAAAACATGCTTGGAATCAGCTGTAGACCATATGGATGTCTCTATGTGTGAAATTCTGTTGCAGTGTGGTGCTGACATGTTTGCTGAAACAATGGTGAATTTCTTCAATATATCAGTTATAGATAAATATTATTATTTTGCATGCTGCATGAAAACTTAATTTCTATTTTCTTAAATGATCACAAGAATGATCATGCATTTTTCAGGATGGTATTAGTATTTTTGACAAAGTTCTGGATTTAGGAAAATCATCTGATGATAAAAATATTAAAAAAATTGTTAAAATTTTCCAATCATATCAGGTAAGAATATATAATTTGAACATGTTAATTTTTTAAATTTTAATATCAATAAACTATTGTTCTATTTTCTACTTTTATTTATTTATTTATTTTATTTAATTAAAATTTTAAGTTTTACTATTCTATTTTCAAGCATTTCAAATACAAATGAGCATTTTTGTAATATTTAAATAAAGAAATAAAAGATTAAAAAATAAAAGAATGATTGTTTTTAATATTTTAATATTCATTCAATCAAAATAAGCACAGATTATATGGAAATAAAATGTTTAATAAGATCTCAGAATTATTCTTACTCATTTATATCTAATCTACACAGTTTTGTAACAATATAAAGCATGAACATTGTACTGCTACACTGATGACATAGATCAGTTGCAGAATGTTGAAAACATTTTAAAAATTATATAAAAATTTTTCTGCCAAGTCCTATGTCTAGTTAATGTTTGTGCAGAATAGTATTGATTAGAATCTATTTTCATATACTCTAATTGAATAATTCATAATTTTAAAGAGTATGAATTTTTGATTTATTCAAAAAAATAATTATATGATGGCATTGATTTCAATTTAATTTATTTTTTTTAGAAAAAATTTAGAGTATAGAAAATATTTCAGAGAATATAAAAAATTAATTATTATAACTGAGTAATTAAACAAACAAAATTGTAAATTTATATTATTTTATAATTAAAGTCTTGTAATATATTTGACTAGATTTTTTTTATTTTAGTTTATTATACTCTAAATAACCTTTAATAAAGATTTTAATTTTATAATACCAATTACAGTTAAACTGTTTTTTAAATACAAATTGTTTTTATGCATATTTCTTTCACAATTAAAAAGAATGAAAAATAAAGAAATTTAAACACTAAATTTTAAAAATATTTCCAAGCATTGAATATATATATTATTATAGTTTTTTTGCAGTTTTACTTATACTTGTTATGCTATAAGAATTAAAATTTCTTTTTAAGAAAATTCAAATAATAATTTTCTTTTTATGAATTTAATAAATTTATGTAATTTTGTTTTTTTTTTAATAGCCTGGATTATGGAAAGCAGTTGAATCAAATTCCATTAATGATGTAAGAAGATTAATAAATCTCTGGTGTAAAACTGATCTAACAAAAGTAAATGATGATGATTATATTAAATCAATTTCACTAAAATTAAAAAAAATATTTTTAATTTAAAAATTTTTACAATTTATATTATGAAATTTAAAGAACAATAAAACATTACAAGAATTAGCAATAGAAACAGGAAATGAAGAGATAATTGGTTTAATATTTAGTATTCATCCCACCATGGTGAGTTATCAATCATCTCATATATGTAAATTATATTCGTATGAACTTTTCTATATATAAATTATATGCATATGAATTTTTCAGAAAACTTTCTGAATTAAAAAAGAAATTCAGTTAAGTTTAAAATACTTTTTCTATGTAAGATATTTTTATAATCTATATATACAACACAATTGAAGAACATACAAAAGAGCATTAAAAATTGAATTTTCCTCAGATTAAATTAAATTTGGAGAAAATAATTCTGAACGTTGAACAAATTTTTTGGGACAACAAGAAAAATGTGATATGATTATAGGTAATAAAAACTAAAATAAATTAATTCAATATAATATATGGAATAAACAATTTGCACTATCTTAATGACTTATCATTCTAACTACATTTTTGCAAAATGTTATTTACATTTTATAAAAATGTGCCTCTGCTTATTCAAAAATTCATATTTCTATGCTCTTTCACTTGTACTTCATTTATTCATAAAATTTACAAACATTTTTATTTATTAAAAAATTTATATAAAATTTTAATTTAATAAATAATTTAATCTATTTAGATATATTTATTCAGTTACAATGATATTATTTTCAAAATAAAAATATAGTATATAAAATTTCTATTTTCTAATGCTTCTGATTTAGATCACTAAGTTTTGTTTAAAAATGTTATTCCTAACTGATATAATTTGAAATTTAAAAATTTTAACAGTACAAAACTGTTAAAATTTTTCAATTATATCAGATTAGAATATATATATTTAATATGCAAATTTTTATTAAACTTGATATAAACAGCAAATTATTTTGGCTATATTTTATATTTTCAAACATTTCATATATGAATGAACATTATTTTTGTAATTAATTGAAGAAAGCTTTTATATGTAAGCTTAGATTATATTTGTAATTGTATTTTTTTAAGAAATAAATTACAAAACATTAAGTTTGTCTTTTGAATTTAAACTGTGTTTGTAATCAAAATTTTTATTGTAAAATATTAAGTTGAAAGATTTGTGTTAAATGATATCATATAAAATTATAATTAATATATTAATATGAGAAAAAATATAAATTTTAATTGAGAATTTTTCAGCTGTTTATAAGTTTAGTAATTATAAAATTATTTAATTATTAAATATTATTTTTAAACAGTTAATATATATGTCACTGGCAAAATGTGAAATAAAATATTGTGTAGAATACCTGGATATTCTATAGAATGTCTATCATTTCTTGGCAAAGTATAATATAATAGACAATAGGGGAGACACTTTATTAATAAATTGAAACCTGTGAAACCCAAACTAATTAAAAATATAATAGGAAAAAAGAGATGAAAAAATTTTATTAATAAATTTGTGTCTGAAATGTAACTTAAATAAAAATATTCTGCTGAACATTGCATCATCTTAGTGTTCTGTTTATTGCAGCAGTCTATACTTGAATGGCATTTTAAATTGCCTAATACATTTTTCTTAGCACAAAAACATTTCTTAGTTTGACATTTATCTAAAAGTGGAAATACATGTGGCATTCATTGAATCAAGAATTCCGAAAATGATACTTTGTAACAATACAATTGTGTTCATTATAAATACTATAATATATATTTGTGGAAATCAAAGAATAAAATGATCAAAAACTATCAGTATATTTTTCCTTATGCATTTCAAAGAAAGAAAATGCATAAGAATAAAAATAGTACTTCATTCACAAAATAATTGTTAAAAAAATAATAACAAATTTATATATTACTAAAATAATATTACATACAAATTTTACAAGCTAAAATACTTCATAAAATTACAACAACAATTTTTTACTTAGAAAATAATCTCAGAATTTATTTATTACAATAACTGAAATATAAATTTATTTAAAACATTATTTCATTTACTTTCTTTGTAAAATTATATTTATTCATAGAACAATTTACTTTATGTGAGCAAACAATACCCCTAACTACTAGCAAAAAGCTTTTTTCTATTTGATTTGAAAAACTAATTTCCACTTTATAATGGCTTTTAATATTTAAAAATAAGTCCTTAAACTCATTTACTGTATTTGATTTCTAGAGTTTAAAAAAAATAAATTGTCTATACAATCTGAAATTCCATATTTATAAAAACAATATTTAATAGATATAGAATGACAGGCAATAAATTATTTTCATGTGATTTGCATTATTCAGCCTAGTTATAAAATGTTCTTTCAAAAAGCTGTTCTAACAGCTTTTTGAAAGAGCATTTTATAACTAGGTACAATAATTTCATTTTCTTAATATTTCTCTATAAACTGAATCGTTCTTTTCCTAAATTTGTGTGCTTTTTAATTATGTTTTGACAGTATAGTATGTTATAAAAACATTCAAACTATTTAATTATATTAGATAACATATATATCAGTACAAATAATAATGAAACCCTGTAAGATACAGGGTTAATTTACTTTTTTTTTTATCTTCTTTATTTCTTTTTTGAAAAAAAAAGAAGTAAAGAAATAATGAAAAGCTTCTTGAATATCAAGAAAAGTCCTCTATGCAATTTCTTGTATCCAACTGCTTTCTGAAAAAGTGATACAACTTCATGAATTATATCATTTTTGATTATATCAAATTTGTGACTGGAACTGATTTATAACTATGTATGATTTTATTTTAGCATCTATAATATCATATTACCAAACAAATTATCTCAAAAATTGGTAATATTTCTGCTATTTATTATATGTAAGGCTAGATTTTTAAAATTAGGTAATTCCTAGTTGATTCAACATATATATATTTATATGTATTGAATCAACTATGCAATGAAATTAATTTGATATACAATATGTATCATTATATTCCAAGTAGTTGAACAATATATGATAGAAGAATAAGTAATTTTCAAAATAATAAACACCTGATATCTACTCTCTTCATTAAAGTCTGTTTATGTTAGGATATTTTTTAACCAAAATCTGGAAAAATGATACATATGAAATTTCTCCTTTAATTAATCTTAGGAGATAATATACCTGACCAAATGAAGTATATTATTTATACAAAATAAACTTAGGAGATCAGCAGATAAAATAATTTTACTTCATAAGTGATTTTTTTGCATAAAATATATATTACTTGTATTTCATTGATTTTTCTGAATAATTTAGATTATAAAACAAAGAAAATAATGAGGGGTTACATAGTAAAAGGCAATTTTCTAAAGAATCACTTATGAAATAAAAATCATATCATCTATTATCTTCTTTAGGTTTATTGCAAAAAATAATCTGTAAAATTATATTCTTCTGAATGTTAAGCAATTTTATGTACTAGAAATATTTAATTTTTTTATACTTGATAAACAAATTTGTTTTATGACAGATAAATTCTGCAACATGCAATATTACATTTCAAAAAATATTTTAAATATTTAACTTATATTTTTAAATATTACCATTTTGTTTAGAATATTTGAAAATTTTGAATCACCAAATATGATTAATAATTATAAGCCATCTTAATAATCAGATAGTAAGAATTCAGATAAATAATTCTTATATATTATGGGTATCTAAATAAAAATTAGCATATAGCTCAAAAAAGTTATTTATTGTTTTAATTTCAAACTGAGATACATCTAGTAGTCAAACAATAATATTTTTCATGCATTGGAAATATCAAAATCTTCCTCTATGATATTATATATATGTTACCAACAAAGTGGGAAACTGAAGCATTGTATAGAATGCCTGAAATTTTTAGACAATGTATAAAATAAATTCATCTGCATATATTTTCTACGTATTCTATAGATTACTTAAGCTTATTTTAGGCAATGTGTAAAATTATAAAACAGCATCAAAGAAGGTATCTCGCAACTATTGGTCAATTGTTAGTTATTTATTGTCAAACATTTATTTCTTTTAATTCTCTTTATAACACTGATGAGGGGACATTCAAAATTGCTTTTTTTTATAGGGTGTATATGTATAGAAATAAATAAATAATATCTTCATTTTGCATTTATTCATTTTTTATTCTTGTGTGAAGTTGAATAGCTAGAGAAGGCAAAAATCAGAAAATATTTTTAATTGATGAAATGCTTTTATTATGGAAAATATTCTAATTTTTTCATTATAATGCAAGATTAGGAATAATATATACTGAGAACTTTTTAAAAACTGTTGAAATATAATTTTATATTTTAAAAATTAAGTACAAATTTTAAATGAATAAATTTTATATAAAAATTTTAAAAAAATAAAATTTAAACTGAAATGAGAGAAATTAATTTTTTTGTAATTATTTATTGTTAAATGAAAAATTTGTGATTCTTACTAAAATGTAGGTAAATCCTTTTATCTCATTATACTTAATTTTTGAATTATAAGTTAAATGAAAAAGGAAGAAAATGCTTATTTATACAATATTTTGTAAACCAGAATTTTTTTTATGACAACTATACCTGTCATGATAGAATTTTGCCTTCTTAAACGATTTATAATTTGATTAATCATTATAAAATTAATAAATTTTCTTCATTTCAGAAATTAATACATCATGTTTTAGCTTCAGATATTAAGAAAGTGAAATATCTAATGGAAACTTCACCTAATAATTTACTTCTTGATCTTAGAAATATGGTAAAAATTACTTTCTAAATATAAAATAATTTTTTTATCAAGTTTGAATTAATAATGGTAAAATTTTTTCAGAGTCATAATGGTGCACCTATATTATACTTTGTCTTACAACAGAAAGATGCAGAAATGGTAAAATTATTTATTGAAAATGGTTGTCACATTTACACAATTATGAGAGATAATGAAGGTGTAAGTTTTAACTTTTTTGTTAAATTTAAGTTAATTAAAATTAAATTTCTTGTTAGATTTATGTTGTATATTTTATTGTAGTGTGATATGCCAGTCTTTTTTGCTGCCTTAAAACATGATGTTTCAGTTCAAATAATTAAAGCATTGCTTCCACATTTCAAGCCTTTACAAGAAGAATTGTTATCTAGGCTATTATATAAGGTAAATGAAATTAATTAATAATTATTTAAAACTGTTTATTAAAATTCTTATTTCAATAAAAATTATATATAGGGAAAGACTGTCTTAGAAATAGCTTTAGAAGAAAATGTTTCATTAGAAGTTTTTAATTTATTAATTGACAGAAGTGGTGCTGTTCTTATTTCAAAAAGGAATATGGTAATAATGTCAGTTAAATTCTTATTTGATTAATTATTAGTTTTATTGATTTTATTTATTTTCTTTACAGTTTAATGAGACTGTAAGAGATTTAGCATTAAAATCAAATAAAATAAATTTTGTAGATGTTATTGATTCAGTAAGTTGAAAATTAAACTATTTTCTATGAATTTAATAATTGTAGCATCTTGGTTTTAAGTTTCTAAATATAATTGATATATAAAGTAAAAGTATTCATAGAATGTTGCCTTATGGATTTTGGAACCTAAAACATATCCAAATCAAAGACAAATCTTAGCATTACATGGATATCAGCCTTTATTAGAAGTAAAATGTCAAGTAAGAATATTTTAAAATAAAGTTTAATTTTCATGTAAACAATATTAATGGTAAAATAAATTTATTACAGAATGGAAATAAAATTGTTGAATATCTTTCAAATGATGAATTTATAAAACAACTCATTAATTATCAGGTATTTATTTTACAATCATTATTTGTTAATTTTTCAATTTACAGGAATACCTCGATTATCATGGTTTCGATTAGTGCGATTCTCGATTTATCGCGGTTTATAATTTGATACCAAAATTGAATTATTGCGCTCAAAATTCGAATTATCGCGGCTTCGAGATATAGCTCGCTATATAAGCAACCAGAGTTACATTTGTTCTCCAGGTAACTCTCTTTAGCACTTCGTTTTTATCCCGCTTGCTCACCACTCATCAGTAACTCTCCGCCTTTACCTGAAGTACATGTGGACAGGGCCGGCTTAACCCAGTAAGCAGATGATGCACAGCATCGGGGCACCAAAATTATCATTTTCTCAATATTGTTACTCAGCAATACTGTACATTGCTGAGTAGATATTACAAGAAAGCTGCATCAGGTGCCTGGACCTCTAGAGTTGGCACTGCATCTGAATATTTATTTCTTTTCTTATTTACCCCTATAATGAATTCTAAAAGAAGCAAGGCTGATATCAAGTCAACAGCTATCAAGAAGAAACATAGAGTGATCAGCTTAGAAGATTGGTGCGTTTAACACATTTTTTGTACCTCATATATAAAATTTAATTAATAGATTTGAAAAATCCTTGGCAACGATCACCCATTTTACATGCATTATTTATCCCGATTATCGTGCATTCGATTATTGCAGTATTTTTCGTGGCAACAATAACCGCGATAATTGAGGTATTCCTGTATATTAAATTCCTATATTACATATGTATCTCAAAATTATTAATCATTTTACCAGAATATGATTATTCAATTAATTTTATCTTAATCCTTGAACATGAATAATATCTGAAATATCAATTATTAATCATAATTAGAAGTATCAGTCTCTTCGGCAGTTTACTGTTTTTAAAATTCTAATATTATTTTATTTTTCTTTTTATAAATGAATAAAAACATATTTTGAATTTATAATTTATTAAGTATAGTTTGGATCAAAATAAAACTTTGAAAAAATAAGCAATAAAAACATAGGCTATTTGCAAAATTTTGTAGTTTGAGTTATTGAGAATATAATCTTAACTTTAAAATTTCTTAAAATGAATTTCACAAAACTTTTCTTATATATTTGTTGTTGATTTATCCAATGCCATGTTTGCATTTAAATTAAAATGTTAAACATACATTATCATTTAAACAAAATGGCCTGATCATAATAAGAGAGCTGTGATGAAATGCATCCTTAACTGTAATACAGTAATAAATAATAAACTGTTATATTTGTGAAATTCCTGTTGTAAATAAAGGCAAAAAATCTTGATATTTTTAAGAATCATTTTAAAATTAAATTAAAAGTTTTTATTATAAAAAAATAACTACACAAAATAAATAGCACAGTTAGCAGGTTAATACTTTAAAAAACACTTCTAAATATTTTTTACAATATTAACCTGCTAATTGTGCTAATATTTAAATAATTAATATAGCAGAGAAGGATAAAGAATTTTTAATACACATTTCAAACATATGTTTCACAATTGTTATAGTAAAATTTTGTCTAATAATTTGAAATTTATAGTTTCTTTTATTTAATAATAATAATTTTTTTTATATCTTCAATTCAAATGTTAGGGACAAATTTGGGACTACATTATTTTTGATATTAAAAGTATATTTTGGTCCAATCTTAAAAGAGGAGGCCACAACTCTGTCCCATCGATTTTGATTGGCTTTAACATGCATGTTGGGGACCATCAAAAAGTAATTCATGTAAAAAGGTTTAGGTTACTACGTCTTTGTTTTTAAAAAATCGAGGTCAAATGTCATTACACTGGTTTTAGATCCAGTGCCATGACGTTTAACCTCAGGGAATCGATAGATTGCTAAAAAACAAGCAAATTTTATTAATATATATATATATATGAGGTTCACAAACTAATAGTTTTTGAGAAATTGAGGAATTAATGGTTTAAGCGTTCTGCTTATACCTAAAAATTGCAGCCATTTCAACAAAAGCAATGGCATAGCAGTTAATTCTTTGCACTCGAAGCCTCTTTACATATGGGATAGTAGCAGCTCATCGAATTGCTATTATCTCATATGTAAAGAGGCTTCAAGCACAAAGGAATATATTACATATCACCCGATGCACAGTGAATTACGAGAATTAGAAAGTGAGAGTGAGTGAGATAAAGTGAGAAAGAGATTGAATAATAATTGAAGAGTAATTTTGTCAAATGTAAGCATGACAAAAAAATTTGATTTTACCTGAAGTTTTATTGTTAGTAATATTTTTAATCATTCACTTGAAAAAAAGGTACTTAAAAGGGAGACTCGAACTCATAACGTTCAGTTCTGCTTGCAAGTGCCTTAACCGCTATGCTGCTGCTTTGGTTGAAATGGCTGCAATTTTTAGGTATATAAACAACGTGCTTAAATCACTAATTCCTCAATTTCTTGAAAACTATTAGTTTGTGAACCTCATATATATATATTAATAAAATTTGCTTGTTTTTTAGCAGTCTATTGATTCCTCTATGTCTAAAACCGATCCGGCATCATGACATTTGACCTTGACTTTTTTTTTTAAATGAAGGCATTGTGATCTAAACCTTTTTACATGAGTTACTTTTTGATGGCCCCCAACCTCTATGTTAAAGCCAATCTAAATTGGTGGGACAGAGGTTGTGGCCTCCCCTTGTTAGAAAAAGATTTTTTATTGGTGTAATATCAATTAAATATAAAGCAATTTGTGGTTCAGGATTAATAATAATAATTTTAATCTATATTGTTTGAAAATTTAGGATAAAATCCATTACTACTCTCTTAAAACATGATATGTTTTTATAATATGAATCATATATATAGCATTAACAGCAGTTGAGATAAGAAAACATAATTTTTTAATCATTTAACATAACATAACAAACGTTTTCGGCCTTTTAAGTCATCATCAGGTTATATAAAACGTACTATGTTTTTATAGATACAATTATTTTTATTTTAGAATCAAATTCAACTTCTTGCAGAAGCTGTGGAAAAAGGAGATTCTGTTGCCTTTAATAATTTGTGTGTTCTTCCTAACAATGATATATTCAATTGTTGTCTGTCCTGGGAAGGAAGAGTAGTTGTAAATATTTTGAAAATTTTATAAAATTATATTCAAACCTTTAGAGCTGTTTTTCTTTATTTTGTTATTTTACTTATAGGGTGATTACTTACCATTGTTACATCGAGCTGTTCTTTTTAACCATCCACACTTAGTAAAAGCAATATTGATGCTTAAATCACCACATCAATCTATTGATACATTATTTGATCAGGTTTGTTTAATTATTGAATTAGACATGTCATTTTTTTGTTTCTTAAAAAAAACTTTAAATTCATTTAATGGTATTACTGTAATGAATTAACGATTAATTAATAATTATTTTAAAAATAAATTTAAATTGAAATAATTTAAATATATATGAAAATTTGTTTTAATAGTTTCAAATTAATTACTATGTTCAAAATTAGAAGTTAAGATTTGTGCAAATTTGCATGTATAAATTATGAATTTGAATAATCTGTTTAAAATTATTAAAAGAAAGATATATTGTTTAAATATTATTAACAATTATGATATTATCATATTTTTTATATTTTTAATTTTATTTTCTAGCATAATCGAACTGCTTTACATTATGCATATGCAATACCAGAAGCAGATGAAATAAGAAAACTTTTATTAAATTCTGGATGTTCTGAACATGTTTTAGATAAAGTAAATAATTTTATTAAATAATAATTGAAAATACTAAAGAATATTCATATATAATTTTTATTTTACAGAATGGGAAGGAACCTTTGGATTTCAGCGATAAAGCATGTACTAAAACAATGAATAAACTTCTTAAACGTTTGAAAAATAAAGTATCAAGACTTGTTAATAATTTTTTAATATTTAAATGAAAATATTTCGAATACCTGATTCTCTTTTTATTTTTATGTATTTAGGAATATAAATTAAGTGAACCCGATCCATGGCAAAGCAATGATGAGCAGTGTTCAACAGAATATACATCAGAACATAGAAATGATATTTGTGATGCTTCTTTTCAGAATTGTCATAACTGTGATTTACAATGTGAAAATGAACTTGAATTAGAAAATCATACTAAATATTGCAATATTTTATAAGAAGTAAGATTTTCCAAATGCAAATTAAAAAGTTTATTTTTTAAATAAATTATCAATATCTGTTTTGTATTAAAAATTTATTAAAATTAGATAAATAAATAAAACACAAACAGCAGTGAATAAAAAAGTTTAATTAACCAAATAATATAAAATTCTTCATATATTAGGAAATATAGTGCTTAAATTTTAGCATATCATTTTTTAGAATAAAATTCAAATTCAGTTAGAGGAACATTGAGGATTCATTGAATTCATTGATATCTTGGATTATTTATTAGTTTATCACAATTTAAGTATGACAGTTATAGTAGTACTTATTTTGAAGTAAGACATTGAATAATTTTCCATAAAATTAAATTAAATATGAATGAGAACACTTAAAATAAATACCACATTTAAATGACTACAATCCTATTTGTGGAGAGATTATGACATAAATACATAAGGAATATAAACAGCAAAGAACATAATTATAACAGAAAGAAACAATTTATATGTATAAAAATAAAAATGTAAGAAAAAATTTTTGCCATTTTTTTAAAAAAATTTAATGCAAGCACAAAATTCTATTCCTAAACAAGAAAAAGATCAATTAGCAACTCAATCCTTCTTTATAGATTAAATGAATGTATTGTTGGGTGATATAGTACTTCCAATTTTTGGTATACAAGTCTTCTCTTGCATCATACCTCTTAGTTCTAAGAGGGTTGAAAAGGTGGAGTAAAGATATTCAATAATCTGAAAATGAAAGAATCACTTATTAGTGCATTTAAATTTTTCTAGTTAAATATTGATTATCAAAAAATTTTTGATAAGATGTTAAAATGGATGCAATGCATTGAACAATAAGTTTTTAAAATCATCATTTGAATAATTTGAAGTTTCAAATTTTATGCACATTTTTTAAAGAAAATTAGCAAGTTGTGTTAATCAATTATTAAATTTTTACAAAATATCGATTAAAGCTAATTCTAATATATTAATTCTTAAAACTTGTAGATTTTAGTTATTTTCCGAACAAAGTTTTTTATTGTATTTATGTTTTATACAATAGACCTATATGTTTGAGCAAATAATGGAGTTTATAAAAAAAATAACAATAATAAATCAAATGCTTACAATTTAATCAGATATATTAAAATTCAATTGGCAGTCGTAGCATAAAATGCTGTTTTAATTTATTATATATATTTTATAAAGGAAGATATTTGGAATATTTTTCATTCTAACTACATTGCATTTTTTTGTCCCCTAATCTTGAAAGTGTATGAAAAAATCTCTCATATTTCATATATAATACCGAAAACAACAAAGACCATGTACTGTCTTGGGATGAGTTGCTATAAAACAACTAAAAGTAAACATGAAAACTAATAAAATCAGTATAATTAATTTCTATAAATTAAAATAAGTTAAAGTAAGCTCATTTTAAATGTGACATTTAATATTTCTGTGTTAGGAATGATTACATTATTATGTATTAAAATGTTTGCATAATCAAAGAGTTTGACCCCATGTAATCCCTATCTTTCTATTCCACTGGCAGATGAAAAATATATTTTTTAATTCTTACTTCCTTATTCAAATTATTGCATTTCATTCTAGTCAGCTCTATAAATAAAAAAAACATTTAGCTAAAATATGTCACGGAAATTATTCCTTAATGCTACCTATCCACATTTGTATGGTTTAAATTGAAGTATGTGAAAAATTGTTATATTGATTATTTAAAAAGTTAAAACTTTTAAAAATTAAACTTTTAAATCACGTTTTAATTAATAACATCACATACCGACATGCTTTATTGTTAAATTATTGCGACATTCGAAACAGCGAAATCTGTTATCAAACATCAGGATATATTGAACTATTACCATTTATATCATCGAGGAAAATTTCAAATAGTTTTAGCTTTTGAAATTGCGATCATTAAATCACATGCCAGAATTTCGATAAAGTTGGAATTTACATCGACACACCATTATTCATATACAGTATATATATATATATACACACACTATTATATAGGTAGTAATATCGAGATGTCGATCAAAAATACCAGTAGATATTAAAATTCATTGCCTATATCAAGAATATTGTATGGAAAGTTTTATAATTCTATTTTCCTGAAAATTTTAAATTCCTTTTCCTGTGTTCAGAATATGAATTGCGCCCATCGTTGCTGATGCTGCTGCAACTAAAGGTGACAAAAACTAGCGTAGGGGGCTTATCCCCCTAATAAATTATAAAAAAAAAATCTTGACTGGCTGTGTACAGATCATACGCTTTTAAACTTTTATGTGGATGTATTTTTTCTATATAAAATTATTAAAAAATAACGATATTTTACCTTAATAGGAAAATCTCGCTTTATGAAAAAAAATCCTCCAATAGAAATTCCTAGACGCATTTTACCAAATCTCTTCATGAAATTTAAAATCTGTAAATAATAATTTTTTATTTAAACTTTGTAAAAGAAATATATTCTATATATTTTTTAGAGAAACATTTCATACCTTCAGTTTATCTTTCAAACTAAGCTTGGCTGAGGAAATTCGATGAATGGAAATGAAGTCACTGTATAACTTAAAAAAAATGAAAAACGAAAACAAAGAATGAGTTAAAAATATACACGATTAAATGATTTGCAATATATGATTTTTCGCTGTTAGTAGAATATTTTTTTTTTTATAAATAAAACTAAATGAAAATGTCTATAATACATTTGAAATATATTATGATGTTAACTGTTTCCCGAATCCTGCCTGATCTCCATTTTCTGGAATCAAACTTGTTCGATTCCCATTTGTCTGAATTGCGTTGTTATTTCTTATCTCCTGTGTCCTCAGACAAGATCCATGAGTGCAATGTCATCCAATTTTTGGACAACGAAGGGCAATTTTTCGAGTAAGTCGTTAATAGAGACCTTAATACTTAGTAGAATGTCTCTGGACTGGCGAATGTGTTTTGAATTGATATATCAATGGTGGGAAGGAGGAGGAAGTTGGCTGGTGTTAACAAACTGTTTTCAGTGTGTGATGGGAGAATCTTACTGTGTATAAGGAATGTTTGTTGGGGAATCTTCTTAAGGGTAAGACGAATGGCTGTGAACTCATTATACATAGATGAAACGCCTGGATTTCTTGTAATGATGATTTCTTTTGTATGATTAGCACTTCAACTAACTTTACCTTTATTCATTTTGCTGCCATCAGTATAGATTTTAAATGGTTACTTTGGGATGTGACTGATCACTTTTATGGTTATTTGTTTTAGGAGTTCGGAGTTTTGTTTATCCTTTGCAGTAATACTTTCAATGGATGGCTGGAAGTAAACGTTTTTATTAATTTGATAAAGTTATATGTTCAGTTATAAATACTAGGACAAACATCTTTAGTGAAGAGATTCTTTATATGACTGTTTTCTTTTTGCATATTTTACGTCCCCTTTCCAATCAGGGAGATTACTAAGGGGGCGGAGCCAGTTCCAACCACTGGCTGCACCCACACCCGTGGAGGGGGGCCGGATGCTGAAGGAGGGGGATCGCCGGGTCGGGCCCAGTACCCCGAAAAAATCGGGTCCAGACTCGGGTCCTCCTGCATGTAGTCAATTTACTCGCACATACACGTCCTGATACGAATACTAAATAATGCAATTAAAATATAAATACAGTAATACCCCGGAGTTACGTAATAGGTGGGACTGGGAAGCATAGAATAATTCACGGTACCTACAGATTTCCAAATCTAATTTCAGGTAGATATGTATTAAGTTCTTAATGAAGAAAACAAATTATAAAAATTTATTCAGTGGACTCGCGTTTTTACGAACCTCCAATTTACGAACTGTTTAGTTAGTCACAAAAAATCCCTAATATTAATTAAATCCTATTCTCATTTACGAACTCTTTTTGGGGATCCATATGAGTTCGTAAATTGCTAGTCTACTGTAATATGTAGTTGTAATTAAAGACTCTTAATCAAATAAAATATGTACAGTACATACAAATACATGTACTATGTAATTGCGAAACAAACAAGTGGGAGAGAGGCAGGTTGAGAAATTACGTATCTTCGAATTTACGTAAGTGTACTACAAGATTTCCATTAATTAATGATAAATTATATAAAGTTATGATGTCTTTTTACAAAAATGCCTGAACATATAAGCATAATATTAATGTACTGCAAATAATTTCAAAGATAAACGAATTTAAAACTTTTAAGCCATGCCATTTTATAATAAAATTAGCGAGGAAAACAAAATTATTATAAATGTCTCCATTTTTCGAAATATGAAAGAAAAAACCTGATAAAAAATAAGAAAGTTTAATAAGAACAACTATACTTACGGATAAAGTTACCTTAGAAAATATAAAGGATCCGATGATGCAAATCAAGAAATATATAATAAAACCAGTAGCATAGATTAATGAGTTAATTATTACAGCGAATTCTTTGTTCTTTTTATTTTCCATGAAGATAAATAAATATAGTTGCAAAGAAGTTATATGGACCAAGAGAAAGTAACTTATTGCTATTAAATCACTCCATAGTCTGTTGACTTGCTGGAAAAATTCCCATATTTCGGTGTGTTCTTTAATCATTTCATCTATTTTCATTTTTATGTTCAACATATTGCTTTCAATTGAATTCAATTTTTCCTGGATAACTTGTAGCCAGTTATATAGTAACCACAACAATGACACAATTAGAATGATTAAATATAGAATTTGTCCTAAAGATAACAGAATCCATAAAAAGTAAAATATATTGCACGAGATGGAAACTAAAGCTGATTGTTTTACGCTTTGAACTTTTGGATAATATAACAAACTCATATAAAATGACATAAAAGCATTGATAACAAAATATGAAATAAGAGAAAGTAAAATGATAAATTCGATTTTTTGAAAACAGTTTATTTCCTGATGGAAGAAGAAAGAAATCGAATCCAATTTTAGTTTCTTTCTTTTAAGAATACTATGCAATAAAGAGAAGAAAGCAGTGATCATCATCCTAAAAACATCAATAAATAGTGAATGGTCGTGACGATTTGCGCCCGTCAGTTTACCGCATAACATAGTATCATCGAAGCAAAGTAACAGTCCGTGAACAGTCACTGTCCACATAAAAATTTCTACTACATTTTCATATACAGAAAACCAGGATTTCTTCCAGGAATAATGGCAGTTACATGACAATACCGGTTCCATACCAAATACTTTTCCAGCTGAAAATATTGGTCCAAATAAACAATGCATTTTAAATGGCCAAATATAGTATTCCTCGAGATTAACAACAGCAGTTTACCTTCTCATTTTAAGATTATCGAAAATTATCCTGCAGCTTGTAGAAATTGTGTAAAAATTTTGTACTGACTGCAAATAAGAAAGTAGATAAGCCAATAGTAAACCGTGACGTAGTCGTTACTGACTTATAATTTATGACGAACTAAAATTAACATAATAAAGTAAGACAATGTTTATAAATATTCAATGAAAATTTATGGATATTTAATCTCAGACTGCTTAAACAAGTATGTGTAAACTGAAAAAAACTTCTAATTATGTACTATATATAAGTAACGCAAAACTTTATTTGTTTTTAGCTATTTTGATGATAATTCACTTTTAATATGTCTTCATTTATTCATGCAATTTTATAAAGTTGTATATAATTATAATAATAAATTATTATAAAGATAATAGGCGTATTCGGCAATTCAGATCAATCTGACCAGATATCTGAATAGATCACGTGATTTCTGAATTTCGTCTGACTCATCTGACGTGACATTTACCGAACGCATTTGTCTGTTTCTCTACTGACCAACATGGCGGATACAAGTTATTACACATACCGGCATTACAATGCTTTAATATCGAATTAAAAAAATGTTTACGCTGGACTAGTGGCTAATCATCCTCAATATAAATACCATTTATTGAAATAATTATCAATTAAACAAATATAAATTAATTATGACATTAATAAATAATAAAGAATTTCTTTATCAACTAATAATAATAGCAAAGCAACTTTAGGACGAAGCAACGTAAGCATACTTTTCAGCCGATAGACACACACACGAATTCTCGTATCAATAATGTCTACTTATGTAACGAGATATCTTTCCTTTAGTTATACATTTTTGCTCCTCTGGGTGTTAGAGTTGAAAAACTTCATAACTCTCATTCATTTTAATTTCGCATATTATCTCGTGGGCGCAGCCATCTTGCTCAGACAAAAGTCAGGAACAAAAAAGCAACCTGAGTTTGCTCTGAAATTCTGAGTCAGAATTCTGAATTACCGAACACGGCGCTTTAGTCAGACTAAAATCAGATCTGACTTACCGAACGCTTATCTGTCAGACTAATCAGAAGTCTGAGCAGAATTCTGAATTGCCGAATGCGCCTAATAACTGATTTGTCAGGGATAGTAATTTTCTATTTTTTTTCAAACAATGAAATTTTAAACTTTAAATAATAATAATTACTATTTGATAAACTTCGTAAAAAGGTTAGTTATATTACGCCTCTATCTCCTCATGGGATATTCTGTATCTGGCGGCGGCCATTTATAGCGCCCATCACATTACGCCTCCATATCCTCATGGGATATTTTGTATCTGGCGGCGGCCATTTATAGCGCCCATCACAGACTGGCCAACACCCATGATGGGGTCAACCGGATGGTTGAAATCACAGGCTGGCCAACACCCGTAATGGGGTCAACCGGATGGTTGAAGACGGAGTTTAACAGGCCGGGCCCGGGCCCCTCCTGAAAAACTGGATGTGTGGGACCCGGATTTGAACCCGGATCTTCCAAGGTGGTGAGCCAAAGCTTTACCACGCGGCCATCCGGCCGACACTTCGTAAAAAATTTATTAAGTCTGATTATTTTATTTTTTACTATATAGTATTATATATTCATGCTTTCCTGTGCAGTCGGCCGGATGGCCACGTGGTTACGCTGCGGCTTATCAACCTGGAGGCTGGGTTCAAATCCGGTCCCACACCTCCAGTTCTTCAGGAGAGCTCCGGGCCCGGCTCGTTGAACATCATCCAGTTGGCCCCATCATGGGTGTTAGCCAGCCTCTGGTGAGCTCTGTAAGTTGCCGCCGCCAGATAATGAATATCCCATGAGGATATGGCGGCTTAACCAACCAACTACCCTAACGTAACTTTTCCTGTGCATTTTTTTTAATATTGCAAAGATAAAAAACTTTATTTAAAACTATTATAGTATCTTTTCCTGTGAAAACTGTCAGATTAGTTTTAAAAAAAATATAGGTACTCCTCTATTACGAACATTCGTACTTACGAATGTGATATTTCGTTTTCAAATTTCACGAAATTTCAAGAACTCTTCAATAATTTTAATTAATATGATAGCAAAATGCTCTAGCAACTAATATAATCTGAAATTGAACGGTTAACACGTTACGGCAGTATTTCGTCGGCCGGATGGCCGCGTGGTAAAGCTTTGGCTTACCCCCTGGAGGACCGGGTTCACAGTTAACACGTTACGGCAGTATTTCGTCGGCCGGATAGCCGCGTGGTAAAGCTTTGGCTTACTCCCTGGAGGATCCGGGTTCAAATCCGGGTCCCACACCTCCAGTTTTTTCAGGAGAGGTCCAAGCCCGGCCCGTTGAACCCCATCCTTCAACCATCCGGTTCACCCCATCACGGATGTTGGCCAGCCTGTGATGGGCTCTACAAGTGGCCGCCGCCAGATACAGTATATCCCATGAGGATATGGCGGCGTAATCTAATTAACCTAAAACTAACCTAATGGCAGTATTTCAAAATAGCGGCGATAACACTAAAAATTTCTCGCTTTATATTCGAAACTTTTCATTAAATCTATTAAATAAGAAAATTTTAATCAGTCGAATTATGAAATATATTAAATAATACAATATATAAAGTTATTTCAGTACTTTAGTAACCAAAATAACAGCAATCTCTGAATTACGAATTGTGTTCATAACTAGAGGAGCGCCTGTACAACTATTGACACAAATGATATTAAGTTGATAGAATATTTTTAAATATGTTCATAATAATAATAATAACCGCTCACTACTAAGGAGATACGCAACTGCAGGTTTAAATTATTTATTGAATTCTAATTATTATAATAACCCCTCACTACTAAGGAGATACGCAACTGCAGGTTTAAATTATTTATTGAATTCTAATTATTTTACATTTATTTTAGAAATTTATTTCTTTATACCGATTATTATCAGTATGGGTAATTGTGTGGGACATCATCACCCTTTCAAATTACAAATATAAAAGAATAGTTCTAGGATTCTATATTTGTAAAATAGTCTCACAGACGGTATGAATTAAAAAGAGAAACTGTTTAAAGTTCAAAGTATTTCATAACTTTTTGGAAGATTAATACAGTACTGTATATAATATCATTTTTTTTTTTAAGGAAAAGTCAAAGCTATACTTGGGCCCCTTTCCGCTTTGAGGAGAGCAGCAAGGAGCCCCATAGGTGTGTTTTAAAAGTGTTTACTACACCCAGAAATGGGTTTATAATTTTTAAAGAATGTTTATTGTGTGTGCAAAAAACTTTATTGCGCTTATGTGAAATTGGGCAAGCAAATATAATATCATTTAACAAATCAAATGCTGTATCATTTTTCGATAGATTCGCCATTTTATAACGTAATATGCAAGCATTATAAATGTAAAACTATGTATCTCTGTCTCATTATACGATTCCTTACAACTTCATAATGTTTGAATGTATTTAGTAAAATTATGCGCCGTTGTTTTCTTCTGGAAAGGTGGCACTTGGTGGCATTTTAATTAGGTTAATTTTTAAAAAATAATTTTAAAAATTAACTTCGTTTACTTTGTCACTGAATGGCGATAGATGGTTGAGTAATGAGCATATTATTTGTGAGAATACCGCAGCAGATGGCCGATATAAAAAATTCCGATTAGAAATATTGTATTTTCGAATAGAATCGTAAGTGACGCAGAGATCCAGGATAAGAGAATTGATTCAGAAATGCATATAAAATAAATAACATAGATTTCTTCGAAACAAACAGCAAATAAAACACAATATTAACATAATTCGCTTGAGAGAGCTACCTGACGCTGAGATCATACCTGGGAGAGAGAGAGTAAAAAAAATATTACGTCATTCCTCCGTTATCCTTTGCCTTTGTTCCTTGTCCTATTCGGGACGGGACATAGATTCAACCTTCTCTGCTACATTTTTCCTCACTTCCTCCTCGAATGTGTTCTTTTCTCTGTCTTGATCGACTCTAGTCTATCCTTTTCTCTCCGAAGACAAACTTAATCTTTTGTTTACTATTCGATAAGAGGGAATCATATTAACTTCTTTTTGGCAGAAGACGATGTGGTTTCATCATCGTTCGATAAAATCAATCCTATTTCTCCAGATATTAAAATTATTAAAAATTGTTTTTAATAATTATAAAATCCTACCAAATGCATATACATTAAATGATTTTTTGTCATCGTTCGCTGGATTCCACATTATGATTTATAAACAACCTTTTAATTTAAATATCTTTTTTTAAGATTAAAATAAGTAATATCAATTAATATATATAAAATATATGCATTAAATATTTTTCATGTAGCGATAACATTGCTACTGTTGTATTAATAAAATAATATAATGTGGATAACTCTTCCTTGTATTTCCACAGTATTACCGTCAACCGGATGGCCGCGTGGTAAAGCTGTGGCTTACCACCCTGGAGGATCCGGGTTCAAATCTAGGTCCCACACCTCCAGTTTTTCAGGAAGGGCCCGGCCTGTTGACCCCATCCTTCAACCATCCGGTTGACCCCATCATGGGTGTTGACCAGCCTGTGATGGGCTCTATAAGTGGCCGCCGCCAGAAAAAGAATATCCCTCATGCGATATGGCGGCTTAACCTATCAAACCTAACCTCCACGGTATTACTAAAACCATTCATAGCTAAATAATTACGTCGGCCGGACGGCCGCATGGTAAAGCTTTCGCTTACCACCCTGGAGGATCCGGGTTCAAATCCGGGATCCACACCTCCCAGTTTTTTAGGAGGGGTCCGGCGCTATCCGGTTGACCCCATCATGGGTGTTGGCCAGCCTGTGATGGGCTTTACAAGTGGCTGCCATCACCCTGGAGGATCCGGATTCAAATCCGGGATCCACACCTCCCAATTTTTCAGGAGGGGTCCGGCGCTATCCGGTTGACCCCATCATGAGTGTTGGCCAGCCTGTGATGGGCTTTACAAGTGGCTGCCGCCAGATACAGTATATCCCATGAGGATATTGCGGCGTAATTTAACTAACCTAACCTAAATAATTACTTTTATTTCTGAAATAACTTATACTGAATTCATAACATCATCAAGGAAAGCTATTTAATGTTAATCCATGCCAGTTCTTATTACATAAAAACGCATTTTAGATCTGCAACACAAGCGTGTACACAAGAAATATTTGATTAACAATAAATCTTCTAAAAATGAGTTTATTCCGACATTTATGACGATGCAATTTACTAACCTTAATTATATTCAACCTTGAAGCTACTTTAATTAGAATATTAATATTTCAAAATAATTTATATCTAAGCTAGTAATTAAATCGTAAATTTTCTCATCTAATTAATGTTTTACTATTGCCTAGATAATTAAGAGAATAAAAGAGAGTATTAATTTGTGGTATATATTTATATATCAATATTAGAAAATCTGAATTGTTAATTTTTTAATAACAGTTTTCAGAATTTTTTTATTTACTTATTCATACAATATATTGTGCGATATTGAACTGTATCTCATTATAATAAATTCACTCAGCGGATCATATAAGTTTACTAAATAAACATAAGTTTATCTATAATTTATCCGCAAATATTTGTGCAAGTTTATAATTGCAGAAAAATGCTTGTGTAAATTTAATTAAAGGTGCAATTAATGCATTATTTTAATAATACAAATTAATTGCAGTTTTCAGAATTTTTTTATTCACTTATTCATACAATATATTGTGCGATATTGAACTATATCTCATTATAATAAATTCACTCAGCGGATCATATAAGTTTACTAAATAAACATAAGTTTATCAAAAATTTATCCGCAAATATTTGTGCAAGTTTATAATTGCAGAAATATTGCTTGTGTAAATTTAATTAAAGGTGCAATTAATGCATTATTTTAATAATACAAATTAATTATTAATCGAATATTTATTTACGTCGTAAGATGATGTATCATTTCTATTAATATTTAAATTTGTAACATACATTAAAATATATAATTTATTCTCTTAAATTCAATAGAAATACTGTATACGAAATGTTGCTTTTTACTTTTGCCAATGAATAGCACTACTTTTATCTATTTTTTTGTCAACAGATGACGCCACATTTTTTTCTGGAAGAATACTATGTAGAGGGGCGAAACAATCCTTCCACAGGCTGCCCATTCCTGCAGAGGGATTAGCCGGATTATGGAGGAGGGTATCGACGGGCAGGGCCCATGATAAATATTTTCAAGGGATCGGACCTGGACTCCAGAGTGGAAAGCCGAAGTGTTTCCACGCGGCTAATCCGGTCGACTACTTTTACCTATTGAGTTGTGGTGCGTAAGGCAAATTAAGGTCCTGCCACAACCTGTGGAGAATCTGGAATATAGAAAACGAGGATTGACGAACTTGACCCCAAACCAATGAATAAAGTTTCCAAAATATGAGCCTGGAATCGAATCCGAGCCTGCATGTTTCATTCCAAACTCTCAATATTTCCACCGGCCCTTCTGGTCACCTGTACGAATATGATATATTATTATTTAAAATATTGATACACATCAAAGTTATTAAAATTTTTATAATTTCTATATTCATAAGTCTTTATGGCAGTTATATATGTTCAATTATGCTATTAAAAGAAGCCAGTAACGTGGTATACATTTAAACTGAAAAATCTGTCTTAACATCTTGGAGTCAAAGTTCAAATCCAGTCCCAGTTTTTCAGGAGGAGTTCGGGTCTGACCCATTGAACCCCATTCTTCAACCTTTATTTCATCCCACCATTGTTATTAACAACCTTTGATGGGCTCCAAAAGTGGCCGTAGCCAGAAAAAGCATATTCCATGAGCGATATGGCGGTTTAACCCAATTAACCTAACGTTAGATATCCATTTTATATACTTTATTCGATTACCTGTATTAATGTATCCGATGATGGACAAAATCCAAAATATTTAGTATATTAACTTTGAAGACGGATGAACGTGATGGAAACTTGCTGTACCTTGAACGATCCGGGTTCAATTCCCGGGTCACACATCTCCAGATTTTTGTGATGAGATGTGCATGTCCAATGGTTTGAAACCAACCTCCGCCTAACGACTGACCAGAATCTCTCTACGTATATTTTTAGATATTTTGGCTAAATTTCGAAACTTATTCACTAATATTAAAAAAGATGTTGTTATTTAGTGCGGTCATTTCGCTGTTTTTGAAATATTTTCTCTAACTTGTGAAACTTTTTCAGTAATTCACGAAAATTTTCCGCTAAGTAATTGGAAGAGTTGTAAAAGGCTTATTAGAGGTATTAAAATTAGATGTCGAATATACAATATCTTATATTAAGTATCATATAATTCGTTTAATTTATTTATGGAATCATTAATAAAAATAAAATAGCCGCATCACAAATAAAAATTAAATACATTACTGCATTATCCCGCGATATCTGGAGATAACATGCTGGATATTCAATATTTATTAAACATCGAAATATTTTATTAAAAACATGTTTTCTGGCGTATATCCGCATGTGAAAATAATAGTTCCTTTTCAAATTACAGCAAAATTAGAAATGCATCATAAAAGTTGGCTGCCCAACAAAACTAGAAATATACCTAAAAGTTGGGTGACCAATCACATAAACTTTAATGACGCAATTAATTTTGTTGGATGTCCAATGAAATCAATTGTGTCATCAATTTATGTTGAACACGTCATCGACATCTTATATCGCTGTATAGTATTTATAACATCATTATTTTTAGTTTTATTTTTTTTTAATTCGAATTCTTTCATTAATTAAATTATAAAAATTAATTAATTAATTTTTATTGGATATAATAAGCAAAATATTTTATTATTTCTTTTAGGAAAACACATACATTTAAAACAAAACAAATTTTAAACATTCCAAGTAAACAAAAATGCGTAATATGTTTAATAGATTTATTAAATTCATATATTCCACAATCTACATCAAAGAAAAATTATCATCTATCTATTTACATCTATAACACATGCAATAAAATCTGTATTTATCTTAAAAAATACAGCTTGTGTATTTTATATATGGACATGTGCTGTACTTTTTAATAAAAATGGGATATATATGATTATGATACAGAATATTGTTCAACATTAAGATGTCTCCTTTGTAGGAGTTTTGTTTCTTTCATCTATAGTTATCTTACTATGCAAATCTATATTATAATCCTATAATAATATGTGATTCATCCGAAAGAATTTTTCAATTTGTGAAGTTTACAAAAATCTGTTTACTAATAAGTGCTTATCCATCAAAATTTTCAAAAATTGTCCTTTTTACTTGATAGTTTGGAATATTTACTTAAAATATTCCTTATGATTCATCTATTGATTTTGTTCATATAGATTTCCATAAAAGTGGAAATTTAACGATTTTAAATTGTATTATAATTAGAGTTTTAGAAACCAATAGATTTTCATATGTGAATATTGGTCAAGGGCATCCATAATCGATAATCCTTTTACTCATCTGCTTCGTCCAGCCATCTTTAGATATTAATTGGATCATATAATCGGGCCATTAAAATTATCCGAATCATCACAACGAGTAATAGTGTCATTAATGCATCTAACGTTAAAATCTATTACTCATTGCCTACCTTTGAATTTATCACAAGCAATTAAGATTTAAAATTAATTACTAAATTCATACGAAGATCTCTTCTGGCTAATATTATATTTTATAACGTTCCACAAGTTAACACTCATAAAAATGATTTGATTCATATTCATAAGTATCGTCTAGAAAAATCTCTTCTCTCTGCCGTGCATCCAAAACTTTCAATAAATTGTACAGTTGTTCTACTATGTTGTTATGAGGGGGCCACCCGTTATTTTTTGTTGGGTGTAGAATATTATTAAATACATAAATAAACAAATAATAGATGATAAAGAAAACGTCTTACTTCATTGTAAAGCATTGTATATACGAGTAATCATGTTATGTGTATCCTAGCAATTGCATTTTAAACTTAACCATAATCTACCTTCTAAATCGAAATGTTAAAACCTGTCGAAGATTGTAACTTGAAATGTAGGGAAAGGTTAGAACAATTACAAGTCCACATCAGTCAACATTAAGTCATAGACAGGTCCTTAAATTGCATTTCACTATTTCGAACGTTTTTAATCCTTTCCCTCTCTTTCGTCATTTTTCTTCACATAAATTTGATCTCCCTGACTGTATTGTTACAAATTTGAAAACCCCTTCCTTTTATTAAAATTTTTTCTGCGATATTACGCAAAATGTGTTACAACTATTTTCTCCATTCTCCCCTAAAATCAATACTTGGTCCAGTTAACGCATCTTAAAACTTCTGTTTTTAAAAAGGTAGAAGATCAAAATAATGAAATCAATGGTTCAAATCCTTTTCTGTAGATTAAATGAGTGTGTTATTGGGCGATGTAGAACTTCTAATTTTCGATATACAACTCTTCTCTTGTGTCATATCTCTCAGTTGTAAGAGGGTTGAAAAGGTGGAGTAAAGATACTCAATAATCTGAAAACGAAAGAATCACTTATTATTAATATAAGGTTAAATTTTCTGTAGATTTAAAAATTGATTTTCTTTAAGATATTAAAATGGATGCAATGCATTGAAAAATAAAAATATTTACAAATCATAATTCATAATTTGAAGTTTCAATTTTTTTTGCATACCCTCTTCAAGGAAAATTCTCAAAGTGCGATAATCAATTTAATCAATTATATTTTGACAAAGAGAATTTGCATATATCTTCTTGTAGAACGTATGGATTTTAGCTATTTTCCGAAAAAAAGTCTCTTATTATATTATATTTTATATATGATTAAGTGTGTTTGGGAAAAATATACAGAAAAATAATAATAATTAATTCATTAAAAAATAATAATAAGTGACCTTACAGAAAAATAATAATTATTCAGAAGGTTGTATTTTCAATCAGAAATAATGTGTGAAAATTTAATTGGCAGTGATAGCGAAATAAAATGCAGTTATAGTTTGTTAAATATGTTTTATGTATTAAAAAGAATTTGATAAAATATTTTATTATAACAACTGCGTATTCTGTTAATTCAAAATATTGAATGCATTTCAATCAATCTCTTGAATTTTCATATACCAGAAGGGAACTAGAAAATGCCTTATTAGCCTACTTTCCAAAGGAAATGGAACTTAAAAGATCGAATCATATTTTTTTGTGTGTCCACCACTTATAAAATTTCAACTAATTAGTAGATTTTCATAAAATTCGGCATGTTGTCTAGAAATCCATTAAAGAATTTCTAGATGCCGCATACTGTAATTCTATAGAATGAAAGTAATCCTACAAAATGGTAACGCTATCGACGTGCCACGCAGGAAGTTTGGTATCTCCTGAAAAGCTTTCTTGGGGTGCTGTGCCCGGCCCGCTGATCCCCGTCCATTATCATTCGGTCCCCTTCACGAATGGGGGTGCAGCCAGAGATTGGAACTGGCCCCGCCCTTAGTATTGATTGAAATACACATTCATTCACAATTTTAATTTAAATTATTACCAATAGATGGCACTAAGTGTTAGCAGTGTAGGAATAACATGGATTATCTGATTTCCTAGCATAACGCCATCTATAGTCAATATCTATCGTAATGATGTCACAGTCCTGATGTGACGCCATCGTGATATAACAAAAGACGATGTCATACACCCTGATAATTTATGACAGAGTGTGACGTAAGAAATGCCTGCCATCCATTTCACATCATAATGGCGAGCCGTGGCATCATCGTCACATCTATGCCGGTTAAATTAACTTAAAATTGGACACAAAACCAGTGGATTACAGTTGCTAAATAAATAAAAAATAAATGACACCTTCGGAAAGTAAGCTATTTTAGTTCTTTCTGGAACTGTTTGTTGAGGTACTTCACTCGCTTATTCAAATTATGATATTTCGTTACTTATCAAATTATAGGTAGTTTCATAAGTGACATAAAATTCGCAACACTTATCAAACTTTTGATTGCAAGCCTATTTCTATATAGAACTAATAATTAAAGGAAGAAGAATTTACTTTAATAGGAAAATCTTGTTTTATGAAAAAGAATCCTCCAACAGAAATTCCTAGAGGCATTGTACCAAATCTTTTCATGAAATCTAAAATCTGAAAACGTAGTTTTTATTAAATTTCGTGTTTCCATATAGTATATAGTGTATACAGAAAACAGGAGCATTCTTACCTTGAGTTTATCTTTCAAACTAAGTTTGGCTGAGGAAATTCGATTAATGGAAATGAAATCACCGTACAACTTTAAAAAAATAAAAAAACCATAATAAAATTAAAATTTATGCATAATCAAATGATTTACAATGCATTATTTTTACGTTTCATAGAATAATTTATGAATATTAAAAAATTAAATAAAATCCGTATAAAATATATTAATTACTGTATGCTTTTTATAAGATGAGAAAAATATCAAATTTATCTATGTGAAAAATGTGTATTATATAAGTATTATTAAAACAACTACAACAAAAGATAACACCGAATGCTCTAAAAGTGGGGTTACAAAGATTTTCGTCAGTCAAAACCACCAACCATTTTGGCTGAAGCGCTTTATTTAAGGCTTGTTGCGTGTAACAATGTTATTCACTTCTATGCTGGAAAAAACAGTCATCGTTGTATTGCTTACAGCAGTTTTGCATAACAATACAACCGTATCTAACTTATCATTAATTAAAATAAATTATGTATTTAATAATTTCGAGGAAATTTGATGTTAGATTAAATTGCAATATGGTCATCGATTTATTCAAATTTTTTCCTATTGCCCATATTTAAAAAAAAAAAAACAAATAAATAATCATCGTTTCCTTTTGATAATTATTACATAATATAATTAAAATAAAGTATTATAAATATTGCATAAGTTTCATTTGCGATAAATTATATGACGTATTTCAAATGTGCCATTACGCCAAATCGCAGGAGAATGAACTTATTATATATACTTCATTCTCTCCAACTACAGGGAAAAAAATGTCATAAAATGAATAAATACAAAGAATCTTAATAAGAACAACTATACTTACGGATAAGGTTACCTTAGAAAATATAAAAGATCCGATGATGCAAATCAAGAAATATAAAATAAAACCTCCAGCTAAGAAAAATGAATTAATCATTGCAGTGAATTCTTTGTTATTATTTTTATTTTCCATGAAGATAAGTAAATACAGATGCAAACAAGTTATATGGATCAAGAGAAAGTAACTTATTGCTATTAAATCACTCCATAGTCTGTTGACTTGCTGGAAAAATTCCCATATTTCGGTGTGTACTTTAATTACCTGACATACTTTCTTTTTCACTTTTGGCTTATTAATTTCTATTGAATTTAGTTTTTTCTGGAGAATTTTCAGCCATTTAAATATTAACCAAAAAAAGAAGGCAATCAGAATAATTATGTATAGAATTTGCCCATTAGTTAACATGAACCATAAAAGTTGAAATATAACGCATGTGATGCAAACTAAAGGCGATTTTTTGGTATTTTGAAGTTGCGGATAATATATCGAATTCATATAAAACAATACACAAGCACTCATACCTGTATATAAAGCAAGAAAAAATAAACTAATCAGTTCCATTTCTTGGAAATTGTTTATCGTTTTCTTACGAGAGAATAATGAAACTCGATTCAAGTTAAATTTCTTTCTTTTAAGAACACTAAACAATAAAGAGAAGAAACTAATGAACATCATTCGAAAGACATCATTAAACAATGAATGGTCATGAGAATTTCTAAATGCTTTTCCGCATAACATAGTATCATCGAAGCAAAGTAACAAACCGTGAGCAGTCATTGTCCACATGAATATTTCTACTGCATTTTCATATACAGAAAATCGGGATCTTTTCCATGAATAATGACAGTTACATGGTAATCCTCCTTCTATTCCAAATACTTTTCCAGCTGAAAATATTGGCCCAATTAAGCAGTGAATACTAAGCGGCTGATTATAGTTCTCTTCCATATTTACGATAGTAGTTTGCCTTCTCATTTTTCTTGATTAGAAATTAACTTTTTTCTAATTTTCAAAAATTTTGATCGTAATTTTGTTATCGAAAATTGATCAAATTTTTCTATAATATCGCTATCATCAACGCTGCAACGCTGAATGAAGCTTATATCTTGCAACTCGTAGAAATTATGTAAAAATTTAGTACTGACTGCAACTAGGAAAGAAGATAAGCCAATAGCAAACCGTGACGTAAGAAAACCTGATACTTGTGTCTGATCAATTATGATCTGACACTATTAACATTATAAATATTCAATGAAAACTTACTTAATCGCAGTCTGCTTAACAAGTGGAAACTGAAAACAATTTATAATTGTATACATTGAGTAACGTAAATCTTTATTGTGATTTTAACTATTGTGATGATAATTCACTTTAAATAATATGTCTTCATTTATTTATTCGATTTTATAACAGTTATATATAATTATAATAAAAAATTATTCCAAATGGAATAACTGATTTGTCAGGAATTTTTTTTTCAATTTTTTTCAAACAGTGAAATTTTAAATGTTATCAAATAATAATAATAATAATAATAATAATAATAATAATGGCTATTTAGATTTCATAGGAAATTTATTTAATTCTGATTATTTTATTTTTTTTTTACTGTACCGTATTATAATATCTTCATTTTTTGCTGTACGTTTTCTTAATATTGAAGAAATAAAAAAACTTTATTTTAAACTATTATAATTTTTTTTTTTCCTGTGAAAACTGTCAGAATGATTTTAAATAAAAATACAGGCGCTCCTGTAGTTACGAGCATTCGTACTTACGAACGTGAAATTTCGATTTCAAATTTCATGAACTTTCAGAAACTCTTCAATAATTTTAAGTAATACGATAGCGAAATGCTCTAGAAACCAATATAATGTGAAATTACAAAGTTAGTTAACATATTACGAGAGTATTTTAAAATGTTTGCGATTACATCAGAAATTCCTCGCTTTATAATCGGAACTTTTTATTAAAATCTGTGAAATAAGAAAGTTTTAATTAGTTCAGTTGTGAAATATATAACAGTATACAGCATATAAAGATATTTCAATATTTTTGAAACCAAAATAACAGCAGTATCTAGGTTACGAAGAACCCGATTTACGAATAACCTTATGCACGAACTATGTTCGTAACTAAAGAAGTACCTGTACATTTATTGAAAAAACTGATATTGAATTAAGTTGGTACAGGAGAATATTTTTAAATATGTTCGTAATAATTAAAATCTTTCATTACTAAGGAGAAATGCTGCAGCAGATTTAAATTATTCATTGAATTCTAATCATTTTACATTTATTTTAGAATTTTATATGTTTATACCGATTATTATTATGGATGATTATGTGGCACGTTAACAGTCGTTCAAATTACAAATCTAAATGAATAAATCTAGGATTCCATATTTGTAAAACCGTCTAACAGACTATAGGACTTAAATAATGAAACTGTAGTTTAAAATATTTCATTAACTTTTTGGAAGATTGATATAGTAAATAAATCAAGTGCTATATTATTTTTCGACACATTCGCCATTTTATAGCGTTATATACAAGCATTACAAATATAAAACTGTTTATCTCTGTCTCATTATACGTTCCCTTATAATTTTATAATGGATGAATATATTTAATAAAATTATGTTCCAATGTTTTTCTTCTGGAAAAGTTTTACGCTTGACGACATCTTAATTAAGCAAATTTTTAAAAAATTAACTTGGTTTATTTTTTCATTAAATGGCGATAGGTGTTAAAGCAATGAGTATATTTTGATTTATAAACACCATTTTTAATATTTAGGAATAAATTATAGCAATTAATATACATAAAATATCTGCGTTAAAATATTTCTGTTGTAGCAATGGAACTACTGCTGCTATATTAATAAAATAATATGAAGTAGAGAACTCTTTCTTATATTTTCCACAGTATCATCATAATCACTCATAACTAAATAATTGTTATTAAAATATTAATTGTTATTAAATTATCCTTTTTAATTTCTGAAATAGCTTTATACTGAATTCATAATGATAACATCAGGGAATCCTATATAATATTCATCCATGCCAGTTCTTATTGCGTAATACCCTTTCTACACTGGCATTAGTTAATACAGATTACAGTTAAACCGGTTTAACATATTAGATATTTGAATTAAAAAAATTCTAATTTTTTTTTTTATTTCGTATATTTATTTCGATGTTATTATCTGAATAAATCTTCCGTAAAATATTTCATATATAGAATGATCTGGATGGAAAAACTTGGCATGTTTTTAAGTAGATCAGTGGCCCCTGATGGATTGCCTTTCCTTTCTGTTTTTATATATACCTGTAAACAAAGTATCAAGGGATTTTTTGTCCCTTTTAATATTAATAAATATATTAAAATTAATCATAAAATAAATAGTAAATAAACTTAATTTTATTTATTATTATATTAGAATTCATACGATACGTATATGCTGCCACAAATAACATTCTCTTAATCATATTTAATCACACATAATTAAAACATCCAACTAATTAAAGTGGAATGTTAATTATGTAATTACGAGGAAATTTTATACGAAAAAATTCGCTGTAGACATTTTTAATTTAGAAAAAAATTGAGAATTTTTATGGACATCGAAATAATAATTGTTGGCGTTTAAAATTCTCATATGTAATCTTTTTATGATTTTTAGAGTGTAGCAGTTAATTCATTAGAAAAGTGAGATTATACGAAACAAACTATTAATCACCGCGTACTCAACTTCACTCTTTCCGAACAGTTTTGGATTTCCATGAAAATAAAATCTGTCTTGAATGATTGGTTACCGGATTTCAATTGGGGAAATAAGCATCATAATACAAGCATTCTGCTAAACTCAAATAAATCCATTTAATTAAAGGCAGAAAATGAATTAATTAATAGCCGCAGATTGCAGATTAATCTCTATTCTTAATTATATTTATCCAGATAATTTTTTTAAATAAGAAACGATAATTAACCCCTATTAATTAGTTCTAACTTTCTATTTATTGTCGATAGACATATAGACATAGCACAACTTTTAAAACTTCGTTTGAATATTAAATCATAGTCTAGACACATTCAATTTTTTAATATATGTATTTTAAAATTTCAAACGTTGTTTTTTCCAAATATTTATCAATATATCGAGAATATTATTAAATAAATAAATGTTTTTTTTGAAAAAATGTTATGTAAAACTGTTCATTTTTTTATTTTTAAAACGTTTCTCTCTGTGACAAAATTAATGAATTGTTTATTAATACTGTATTTATTATTTTATCAAAAGAAATATTTATTATCAATGTCTGTTTTATTAATATTTATGACTTTATTAAATATAATTTAAAATTATTTAAATATTAAAAACTAATAAGTATTAATCATGATAATTTTTTATATTTGCAAATCTTAGTTTGAATTAAATACTGTAAATATTATATATGCTTTCAAAACTAAAAATTAAACGATTATTAAGAATTTTAAAATTATTTAATTGTTTAAGTAAATAAATATATTCTAAATATTTAATCTGAAACTGTTGTTTAATGTTTTACAACTGTTTTAAAATATAAAATATTCTTGCTTGTCTGTATTTCTAAATAAAAATTTATTCTTTTATAATTAAACCCTCAAGTTATTGATCTATTTTTAAGAATATATATGTCTATAAAACTTTACGTCAAAAATAAATAATTAAAATGCGATTTCTTACTGCATGAATAATTTTCATATTCTATGCTTATATTAATCGATTTTTTTGTAGTGTCTATAATAATAATAATAATAATAATAATGAGATTTCAGTTGAATCTGTGATATTATTCATTTCTATGTCATTTCGTGTTTGTGATATCATTCATTATTACGTCATAATGTTACAATGATATCATATAACTAATGGCATTATCTTTGGGTTCCTGTAATCCATCCTAGAATTATTACTCCCAATATAAATAGTATTTCGAATTTAAACCTACCTTAGAAATCGAAGGATCCTGGGAACACTCAAATGCGAACAAAAAAGATAAAGAATTAAACACGCATTTTCTTCGTGATCCCAAAATACTCCAACTCTGGATCGATTTTGACTACTTTTGGTACTGAAATGCCCTTAGCAATCTCGAATGTGCTGCCAAATTTTGAAGGCTCTACTCACATTTTGTTGGAACTTATGTCTCAGATAGACACTCAGACATTGTTTTTTTATTATTACTATAGATGAAACCATTCATTCTATAATATAAATCTAGAAGATATGATTTCAAATATATATATGCAATTAATGCATAGCCTATACAGTATTGTATAATTTTTCTAATTCAGATTTTACGGAACTGATTTTTTTTCGAAAACTTATTGAAGATAATCGAATAACAAGTTATAATTAACGTATCATAACTCTCACCTAATTTCAACAAAGAAAAAAAATTTTTAATGTTTAATATTTGTGTTGTTTTGGAATTCATCTATTATTTTTCTTTCAGGAAACAGATGAAAATTTTTTAATGAAAATAATAACTTTTCATATATTTTATGAATAATAATAATAAAAATTAGTAAGATAACTTACAGCAGCTAAAGACTAAAATATTATCTTAAGTATTATTGAATGAAGTTGTAAATGTTAGGATTTTTATTCAAATCAATAATAAACTTTTTTATTTCCAAGCTTCATGTCATCAAGGTCAAAGAGCGTCAAATTATATATATTAACCATTATTAAAAAAGCGAATATAGTATTTATTTTAGATAAAAAAAAAAGAGTACATAGTAATCTGCAATAAAAATCCATAAGTGTGTTTGATTTTTTTTTTTAAATCCCTCATCAGTGGACTGCTGAATTGATGTTAGAATAAATATTAATATTTTCAATTTATGTAATTTTTTTTAAAGTACTATATTTTATATTTTTATCTTTATCTTTAATTATTATTATGGTTAAATATCTGTTTTTAATCCACATGAATTGGTAACCATTTGAATAGTTCACATATTTAAAAATCCACTTACGATTTCTAAAGCAACATATTTTTTTCTGGATTTGTGTTACAATGAATATTATTTTTTGTAGTTTTGGAAAAAATTCCTGGAATTTTTTATGAATATGTCGTCATACTATCAGACCTATTTACTGTTGACTAGCAGTAATAAAACATTTATAGGTAGTGTAAAATTGGTCTTACGCTGTTATAGAATTCGCGACTTCATATTTTATAGCTTACATTGTCTTTTCTTCAAGCAATTAGTTTCAATTATTAAACACATCGTAATCTGTGTTTTGGAAAAAGTTGAAAAATAGCGAATTGCATACATTTTTCTTTTTAATCGATGTCTAAACGAAAATTATAATTTATTTTTACCTAAAAATTGTTTATTTTGCTCTCTTGAATAAACCATTAGGAATATAG
Source organism: Olivierus martensii (assembly GCA_000484575.1). Classification (NCBI taxonomy): domain Eukaryota; kingdom Metazoa; phylum Arthropoda; class Arachnida; order Scorpiones; family Buthidae; genus Olivierus; species Olivierus martensii. Next base: position 48,690 of record AYEL01071348.1, read on the forward strand.
ACTATAGTGACAATATATTTGAAATAGTTTTAAAATATTTTCTGAAATATAGAGTATTGAGTTGTATTAATACATGAAACGATAAATCATCATTCTGAGATAATTTTGAATTTTTGATTTATTCAGTTTTTGATCAAAGAATCTTCAGATGCATTTTTTAGAAAATCCTCCCTTTAATTCTTTTATTTTTTTTACATTTTAATATTTATATTATAATTTTTGTATATACAGTATATATTTAAGGAAAATGAGTTTTAACTTTTTTTTGCTTAATGTTGTTTGTTGTCACTGGCATAAGCTTATGGCGTGCGTTTTCCCATCTGTAACAAAGATATTCAGACATAAGTCAAGAGTAAAGACTCGATGTCAATTAGTATTCATGAGACTTAGGTTATATTGTCAAAATAAATTTTATTATATTAACTTGAAGCAACAGGCCGATATTTTAAAATTTAAATAATTCATTTTTATCGTATTTCAGATTAGAAATCATAGATTCGCACTGTAAAGTAATATATAGAATATAGTGCATCGATATTACTATTTGCATTGCTTTAAGTTTGAAAATTTAAATAAATCTATTGAACATAGAAAAAATGAATTATTAATTTGTATTCATAGATAATATTGCTGATAGTCCTTGTTTAAATCGCTAATAATTTATATTATTATAGGGATTTTTCTATAAAAAATAAATCTAACTTGTACAATGGCTAACAAAGTACTTTTGTTGAGCTTTACACATGTATCACAGGTTCTGTTAAACTGGAACGAGGCGATATTTTTTTAACATTCATTAAAAAATCATTTGTTTTAGTCACAGTTTTATGTTATCTGTAAAAAACCGACCGATTATTTTCTTACTCATAAAAAGTTGAATTTCATGTCAAGAGTAGAATTTTTGAATAGCTACGAATAGAATGTTTGGAATAGTGTTTTCTGAAATGATTATTTTTTATGCTCGTATAATAAAAAAATCATACTATTTCGCAAAAAACATTTATATAACATTATTTATCAAATTTAATTATAATATTGTATCAATGATAAATTCATTACTTTAGATTCAATGTAATCTTATTTTTTTTCTTTTATTTGTAATTTTTAATTATTTTTAATAATACAGTATTCCCATAGGAATGAATTGTTATACTGCATTTCTGTTTTGATAGACTTTAATTTACAAATTTGTTTTCGTCCACGATAGAATTCCTTAAAGAACTTCAACGTTTTCTGATATTTTTCCAGCTTTAATCTTATTTTTCTGTTTCCTGATGTTGGTCTATAGATACGGACGATTTTAAATCGGTAATCTTTAATCCTTTTTCTTTACTAAAAATTTTAAAGTAGATTTTATTTGAATCTTTTTTATTAATATTTAATGTACTTTATATAATTAATTTAAATGATCTATTCCTAAAATTTTCATTTCAGATTCTGAAGTTTGAGTAGCATGCATTTTAATGCGACATTATAATATACAGAGTGGTTCTATTCTTAGAAGAAATAGTTGTGAACGTAAGTCATTTTTTACGATCAAATTTTAAAGTTTCTCGTCCTTCCAGTGCTTCTAATATGAAATCATTTTTAGTTGTGCCCTCCGAAAGGTAAATAAAACTTCCGAAATTTAATGTCCGTTAGCGAAAAAACGAATAAAATAGTTTGACAGAATAATTTGATATATGTTTTCCATGGCTCTTAAGAATCTTCCATGTTGTCTTTGGGATGCCAAAATATAAATTTATATCATAAAACTTGCATATTTTATTTTCCTCGAGTCTTTTCTCTTCACTTTATAACATCTACTTCAATTATGGACATGATATTTTCATCATTATTATCTGAAAATATTAAATATTCATATAAATTCTTAATAGTTGCTGTAAGTGATATATATATATAAGCGATTATAGTTTATTATATTTGCTAGCATTTATTATTAACGGAATATATTATTTAAATCTTACATAATAGTCATTTAGAAACTGATGTTAAACGAATATTAATAAATAATTAAAATAAATGTATGGAATTATTATTCATCACCTTTCTCTTTTCCAACTCGAACTTATTGACTAATTACATGAGTATTTTCATGAATTTATCATTAATATTGATATATTTTCAAATATCATGAGTTATATAAGCCGGCATTCTATACAATCTTTGTAGAATAATATACCATATTTACATGTTTTAACAAGATATAGCACAGTTTGGTTTATAAACAGATTTTATAAATAACTAAAAAAATTTCCTATCGTTTATAATACCGTACTGTTTAATTTTTTTTTTTAGTTCTTCAAATATTTTTTTATTTGTATTGAATTTTATAATGAAGGATTTCACTTTTACATAATCAAACCTATACACAAGTTATGAAAGAAATATAATCTTACATTTAAAAAAAAATCTGCCATCTGCATTCGAAACGTAGTAATGAATATTAAAAAAAAAAGTTCGAAAAATATAAGTGACAATCAAACAAACAATTATAGTATATCCATATTTGTTTTCTGAAAAATATTAGAAAATTTTAAATACCGTATTTGCCGGCGTATAAGACGCACCGGCGCATAAGACGCACCCTCCATCATATTCTTTGAGAAATTTTAATTTTGTTTGATAAATTTTAAAAATTTTACTATGAGATATAAAACAGCTGATATTTTAATAAAGCTTTCTGTATATTTAGAATAATTTAGTAATTTAATTTCTTTAATTTTTTAATTTATTTACAGACTAAAATTATATTTTTCAATAAGTTTTAATAACATCTTTATCCTCTTTGTTTTTATATCATACATTTCCATATAGTTTTAGTAGAAAATTGCAGTATTTGTCTTTTAATTTTTAACTGAGGTAAATGGTAAATGCAACCAATTATAAAATATCAAACAAGGTACATATTTAATATACATGAAATAAAAAATATGTATTTCATAAAATATCAAAGTACATCTTTAATATACATGAAATAAAAAATATGTATTTGTAATGAAATACACTGTTCCCAACGATGCTTCCATTTTTGGAAAGCCTCCTGGAATGCACTTTCTGAGATGGCACGCAGGTCTCTTGTCGCATTGTCCTGAATCTCCTCTACGGTTTGGAAACGACGTCCTTTCAACGAGGTTTTAAGTTTGAGAAACAGGAAAAAGTCTGCTGGGGCTAGATCCGGAGAATATGGTGGATGTGGCACAATGGTAGTGTGATGTTTTGCTAGATAGCTGCAGACAAGGAGCGACGCGTGAGTTGGCACATTGTCATGATGCAACATCCAAGTCTGGTTTTTCCACAGTTCAGGCCTCTTCCTGCGCACGGCATCCCTCAAATGCAATAAAATTCCCTGGTAGATTTCCTTATTTACCATCTGATCATGTGGTACAAATTCCTGATGGACAATGCCTTTGCAGTCAAAAAAACGTTGGCGCATTGTCATGATGCAACATCCAAGTCTGGTTTTTCCACAGTTCAGGCCTCTTCCTGCGCACGGCATCCCTCAAATGCAATAAAATTCCCTGGTAGATTTCCTTATTTACCATCTGATCATGTGGTACAAATTCCTGATGGACAATGCCTTTGCAGTCAAAAAACACAACCAACATCACCTTGATCTTTGATCGACTCATGCATGCTTTTTTTTGGACGAGGAGACCCTTTCCCCATCCACTGCGACAACTGCACCTTTGTTTCAATATCATACCCATAAATCCAAGTCTCATCGCTTGTTATGATGTTCTTAAGGAAGTTTTCATTATCATTGGCAGTGGCAAGCAGTTCCTGGCTGATTTCAATACGCTTCTGTTTCTGATCGTCAGTCAACAAACGCAGCACAAATTTTGCGCTGACACGACGCATCTCAAGTTTGTCAATCGACTCATGATTTCAATCGTCAGTCAACAAACGCAGCACAAATTTTGCGCTGACACGACGCATCTCAAGTTTGTCACTCAAAATTTGATGGCATGATCCTACGCTGATGCCCACTTCGTCAGCAACTTCTCGAACAGTTAAACGACGATTTCCATGGATCACAGCACGAACTCTCTCAACATGGTCATCGTCTATTGATGTGGAAGGCCATCCAGACTTGGAATCACCATTAACTGATATTCTGCCATGTTCAAAACGCTTAAACCACTCATAGTACTGCGTGCGACTCATACAGTCCTCCCCGTATGCTTGGCTAAGAAATTGAAATGTCTCTGTAAAAGTTTTGCCAAGTTTGTAGCAAAATTTCACACACACATGTTGTTCTTCAAGCTCTTTCATTGTCACTTTGGCACTAATCCGACGAACAGCTTGTGAATGTGCTCACTTCAGCAGTTATGGCTTGCCAATTAACTGTCAGAGCGAAATGTGGCAAATGGCAGATTTGTCTAAACCTGCTTCTATATGCGCTTAGTAGCCGCAGCACGTTCCCCCTGCCGGTTGGCCCGCTATTTCAAAAGTTTCTTTTTGAACACACATCGTATGTATATATTTAAAATTTCAATAAAATGTTTATTTTGGCAAATGGCATTAATATATCGGTCACTAAAAATCAAAGATCATATAATTTATCATTTTCAAATTTTTATTGAATTTTAAGTGCTAAAGTCTTGGGTAGGCTTATACACGGGTTACGCATTTTTAGCGATTTTCAAATTCTGAAGTTGGGGCGGCGGCTTATACACGGATCGGCTTATATTTGAGTATATACGATACTTATTTTCTTTTCATTTAATTTATTTATATTTTGAATTTGCTCTATTTTGTGTTCAGAAGAGTGTTTTTGTTTCTAAAAGTATTTAATAAAAATTTTTAATTTTTGATTCTTTGAAGCTTCATTTATTTTGCCATGAGTATATTGCTATAAAAAATTTTGTATATAAACGTATATAAATTTTAGTGTAATTGATTCTAAACCTAATACGAGGGTCGTTCAATTAGTCCTTAGAAAATCCAAGGGATGGCAATCATAATATCAAAAAATGTTTGCTTTTAGTAAGCGCCATCTGTTATTAGACTGTTGTTAAAGTTCCAGCTATATACATCGTTTGGTTTCATTTTTATAGTCGATTGAAGCAACAAACTTTTTTTTATTTAGAAAAATGGAAAAAAATGAGTTTTGTGCAGTTATTAAACACTTCTATTTAAAAGGTTTAACACTGAAACAGATCAAAGCCGAATTGGAAGAAGTTCATGGCACATCTGCTCCTGTATTTACAACTGTTTATAATAGGATAAATGAGTTTAAATGTGGCCATACATCCACAAATGATGAACAATGTTCGGGACGAATGTTGTTCATCATTTGTGATGTACGGATGGATGTTCATCATTTGTGGATGTACAAATTTCAGTGAAAGTGACTTCCTCTCAAATGATTGACAAAATTCACGATATGGTTTTGAGTGATCAACAAATCAAAGTTCGTGAAATATTGGATGTTGCATCATGACAATGCGCCAACTCACGTGTTGTTCCTTGTCTGCAGCTATCTAGCAAAACATCACACTACCGTTGTGCCACATCCACCATATTCTCCGGATCTAGCCCCAGCAGACTTTTTCCTGTTTCCCAAACTTAAAACCTCGTTGAAACGACATCGTTTCCAAACCATACAGGAGATTCAGGACAAATATAAGCCGATCCATGTATAAGCCGCCCCCTGACTTTGAAAATCGGTAAAAATGCGTAACCCGTGAATAAGCCTACCCCAGACTTTAGCACTTAAAATTCAATAAAAATTTGAAAAACAATAAATTATATGATCTTTGATTTAGCTATTGAATAACTGTTTTCTTTTCCTCAGGCATATCACAAGGTACAGTGTTTTCAATTTTGTATGAAAAATTGGGTTTGAAAAAAATCTCGGCAAGATGGGTGCTGCGTTTGCTCTCAGTGGAGAATAAATGCAATCGTGTGATTAATTTGGAGGTTTGTTTGGCACTTTTTCGTCGTAATCCTGACGAGTTTCTGCGTCGATATATAACAGATTTGGAGGTTTGGCACTTTTTCGTCGTAATCCTGACGAGTTTCTGCGTCGATATATAACAGTGGATGAGACATGGATACACTACTACACTCCAGAAACAAAGGAACAGTCGAAACAGTGGATTTTTAAAGGCGATCCAGCTCCAAACAAGGCAAAGACGGTGAAATCAACCGACAAGGTGATGGCCACAGTTTTTTGGGATGCACGTGGAATCATCTACGTCAAATTATGTGGAAAAAGGATAAACGATAAATGGAAAGTATTATGCATCGTTTTGCACCAGCTGAGCGAAGAAATTAAGAATAAACATCTTCATTTGGCAAAGAAAAAATTCTCTTCCATCAAGACAATGCAAGTGTAACACACTTGCGCAGTTTCGATGGCAAAAATTATGGAATTAAAGTTCGAATTATTACAACATCCATCATATTCACCAGATTTGGCCCCCACTGACATTTTTTTTATTCCCAAACTTGAAAAATGGCTTGATGGAAAACGTTTCATGTCCAACAAGAAGGTCATTGCCCAAACAGATGCCTATTTTGAGGACCTTCCAAAATCCTACTTTTTGACTTAAAAAAGTTGGAGAAACACTGGGAAAAGTGTATCGAGCTAAAAGGTGATTATGTTGAAAACTAAAAAAAAAAAATCTACCAAAAATAATTTGTTTTTCTCTCTTTTTCTAAGGACTTATTGAACGACCCTCGTACATTATTTTTTATTGTTTCTTAAGCCCATTTGTGCAAACTTTATACCAGATGTTCACTTCAATTATGCACTATATTAAAATTAATACAATTTTAAATTATATCAATTTCTGTTCCTAAATGTACTAATTTAAATAAAAATGTTTGTTCATAAAAGTTTCTGATATGGCAAAATAAATGAAATTATTTATAATCTGTTGGCTGAAAGGTAGCAAGATAAACAGCAATAAAATATGGATCAGCCAAGTGACTGTATGCTGAATTTCAATCTGAAAGACCAGATTCTATTCAAAGTTCCAGAGTTTTCAAAGCATTTGGGTTCAGCCTGTTGAAACCTATCCTTCAAATTTTTGACAGATCCCATTAAAGATGTTGCAGCATATTGAATTAATTAACTAACCAACCAATCAACCAACTATAAATATAGAATTATATGATAACATAGTGTGTTGAGAAAAATATATTTTGAACTGATTTATGAATTTATAAAAAAACTAAATTTAAAAGAATATATATTTCAAAAAGTAGTATGAATAATAATTAAAAGATATATTTACAGATAGGCCTCAATTAGTGCGAGTTCGAATAATGCGATATTCGATTAGTACGACTTATATATCCTAAAGTACTAGATAGGGAAAGTTGCTACACTCCGCCATGTTTGTGCAAAGAGCAGCTTTTTTTTTTGTTAACAGATGACGCCACTTTCCATTCAGGGAGAATATGGAGACTTCTATTCCGCCAGAGTCCGTGCATAACAGTTTTTTTTTATTAACAGATGACGCCACTTTCCATTCAGGGAGAATACTCGCTACAATTCGGCGCCAAAATTTACCATTTTTTTGTTAACAGATGACGCCACTTTCCATTCAGGGAGAATACTATTTTTGTTAACAGATGACGCCACTTTCCATTCAGGGAGAATACTAATATTTTTTTTTGTTAACAGATGACGCCACTTTCCATTCAGGGAAAATACTAAGTGACGACGAAACAAGTCTTCCACAGGCTGCCCACTCCTGCGGAGGGGTCAGTCGGATTGTGGAGGACGGGGATCGACGGGCCGCTCCCGGACCCCATGGTAAATATTTTCAAGGCGTGGAACCCAAGACTCGAACCCGGGTCCTCCAGAGTGGAAAGCCGAAGCGTTTCCACGCGGCCAATCCGGCCTACAAAGAGCAGCTTTGTCCTCTACTAGTGAAACAATAAATTGACATAGTTTAAATCATTTAAGTCCATTTCTTTGGACTTAGCTTTAAAATTTCACTATCACCTATTATTTTTATTATTTTTAATTTCTTTATTTTATTTAACTTTATTTTTATTAATTTTAATGCTTTATGCAAGAAGAATATTAACATAGTAGAACAATGTTGTAACCATCGTTACAACATATTAGGACATAATAATCTATATATATATATATACACTATATACAGTATATATATATTTATTTATTTTGCATATTAGAATATCAATATACATAATATATATAGCATGATATTTTAACAAAGCAATAACATGTTCTACATATTAATGATGTATGTTAAGGTATGGTTTGGGATACGGTACAGTAATCTCTCATTTTAATATTATTTTTTAAAAGAGTATACTTTAAAGTTTGTAATGAATGGATTATACGGTTTGTAAATCTATGACAAATTTGTTATAATTGTATTCTTTAGACACGCACAACATTAAAAATAATAGAAGCTGCTAATAGTTTTTTGAAATGTATACTTTAACATGGATGAAGTATAAAGATGATGATACATTAGTATGTCTCAAATATGAGTACATTTATAGTTTTATAAAATGTATGGTTTTTTGATAAACTAATTTTTTTTTTTTTTTTGTAAAAGTACAATTTAAGTTCAATGGATATATTAAAAATATTTTATTTCATAATAAAAATAATGAATATAATATAATAGAAAACAGAAATAGCCTTTGCAGATCCATCAATGGATCTGTAAAATCAATTTAAATCAATGAACTAAGTATTTTTGGCTAAAATGAAAATGCTTTATTAAGGAACTTTTATTAAGGATATATATTTAATCAATAGTTGATTTAATCGAGAACAATTATACATGCCTAAATACATTTAAAAACTATCGACGGAAATATTTATTGATAATATCACTTTGATAAGGGATTGCACCTGTTTAATCCATGTTCAATTATATATTTCATTTATTTTATTTAATATATTAATTTTCGAAATGAATATCTCTTTCACTCTTTCGATTTACTTTTACATTCTATTATCTAACAGCCCATCATATCGATAAAAAGTTACGATATTTACATTCTATTTGAGTATTGAGGATGCGTCGATATATAAACAAACTGGTTTCTTTGCACAAAAATGGCAGAAAGAAGGTCACGTGGAACTGAGCAGCCTATGGAGCGCTGCGTTGTCGGCAAATGCACCGTAAAAGTGTGTCGCTACTTTCCCTAGCTAGTACTTTAGGAAGTCCTTGGTGCCGTGGGATATCAATGATGAACTGTTGGTTTTAAGTATATTGAAATCATCGCTGATTAAAATACAATATAACTTGAAAATATTACAAACTTTCTTATTTATGATGATGATAATCGATAATTTTGCATAAAAACAAACAATTTCTATATTTGTAACTTTTTGTAAAATCATTTTAAAGATAATTTTTTTCCAATTAATTTTTGTTATTTTAACTCGACATCAGTTTTTGCCACTTAGTTATTTTCTTCCCTAAAATATTTTTATCTATAATATATAGCTGTTCGAATATATTTATGTTACGAAACAGTAAGAACTTACTGCAGTTACGAAAAGTTACCGCCGATATTCGATATTCTTTGATGATTAGAAATGTAAATGTTGCTTTAAGATAATTTGTTTCAGAGAATCGTGCATTTGAATACAGATATTATTTTTTGGGTGAAGGAACTCAAATATAGATCACTTTAATAATTTAAGCACATAAAGTTAATAACAGTTTATTGCTTGTATCTTTTTAAGATTATGAGTGGGTAATTTAAAAAAAAATTTTGATGAAATAATAGAAAACAGTATAATAAAAGCAAATATGATCATATGATTATATTCAACTTATTAATTGATATATTTTATTAATATTTTTTATATCTTTGTAACGATATAATTTTTCATGTAGTTATTATTAATTGTGACTGGCAGTCTGTAACTAGAGTCATTGATTCCCATACCGTTTCTACTAGGTATTTTTCATTGACGTGAAGTGATTTCTTATTCGCTTAAGAGCATTTTAATAATGGCTAATTATGATGGTCATATTGCTAAAAGACAGAAAACCGATGGTGATAGAGTAAGTATTATGAAAAGGAAGAGAAAAAAATTTAAAACGCCGCAGATTATATAATAAATCTGGCCTATGAACTGTGTCGTAGTATGTGACCAGTACGATTTCGGTATACGAACCCTTTCATAAAGTTAGTACAAATCAATTGATTATAAGGTAAATTAAACTCCAAAAATCAAAAGATCATATGGGACGCGGTTTCCGAAATATAGTGCAGTATATTTCCTTTAGAATAAACTTGAATCTTATTCAGTGGTTTTAACAAGTGTGAGAGAGATATGAACAATGTACGACTCGCGATAAGTAAATTAGTTGGCCTTTTATGATTTCAGATCAAAATTTTTACCGAAATTATTTTTAAAAAAATCTAATAGAATTTTTTAAAAATAATTTCGGTAAAAATTTTGATATTGGAAACTTAATGTAAAGCAGTTTAACATAAGAAATTTTGTTGGTAATATGTTTATTAAAAATTTACAAATACACATTGCATACGATGAACTCTCTATTTTACGAACTCGTACGGATCCTGAAAAAGTTCGTAAATGAGAATGGCATTAATTAACATTACGGACTTTTTGGGACCAACTAAATAGTTTATAAAAACGTGTAGTTCATAAATTGGAGGTTCGTAAAAATGCAAGACCATTGTATTATGCAAATTTTAATTAAGTTAATTAATTAGTTAAAAAGTGACAAAAATTTAAATTAAAATATTGCCTTATTTTTAATAAAATTTATTTTTTTCTTCTTTTCAATAATTTTTAATTTTTATAAATTTTCAAATTTATAACCAAAACATGTTGCATGAAAATTGTCCACTCTGGTACATAAATAGATACAGGAATACTTTATAGTGAAGTTTTGAACAATGTTCAGATTTTCAAAATTGTAATCTGACTGATTACCTTAAAGGCATTGCATACAACTTCGGGTTTTAGATAATAATAATGTGCATTTATTATATTAAAACAAAATAAATTAGAATTATTAAAAACTTCTTGTATTTTTTACATTTTGTAGCTTTGTAGCTTATTCATTATCTACAGAGGCGAAATGTGTTGGGGACAAAATGTGGGAGGCGAAATGTAAGGAGCCACTTTTCTGTACCCAACTCGTTTTGGGTTTTCTTCTTCTGAATCATTGCAGTCTGATTTGTCACATTCCAACTGCGAGGAAAAGGATGACACAGAGAGAAAAAGACAGCAGAGTGAGCAAACTCTTTGTGAGAAATTGGTGCGTCAAATCAAAAAACAAACTGAATGTGTTTTTAAATACCCTCGAAATGAAGCTGAAGGTCAATTGCATGCAAAGAATATATCCAAGAAGTTAAATGAAAAACAGCTCAAAGGCAGGAAAACTATATTAATACAAAATTTATTACAGGTAGTAGCACTTTCGATATACAATCCTCATCAGCTACCAAGACTTGTATTTTTTACATTTTGTAGCTTTGTAGCTTATTCATTATCTACAGAGGCGAAATGTGTTGGGGACAAAATGTGGGAGGCGAAATGTAAGGAGCCACTTTTCTGTACCCAACTCGTTTTGGGTTTTCTTCTTCTGAATCATTGCAGTCTGATTTGTCACATTCCAACTGCGAGGAAAATACATCTAAGTTAAAGTATCATAATAACAAAAATAATAGAAAATTATGACAATTATTAAAATATGTCACAATATAGAAAAATTTTTTGTACCTGCAATGAATGATTTCTATAAGCAGCAATGTTGATTTTATTACCCGGTGATTTTTCAATTGTATTGCATTGATTTTTCCGTTCCTAAGGATTCGATTGCATAAAGCGGCTGATTTTATTAAGCAGCGATTTTATAAAGCGGCGGGCACTGTAGTTAATACTTCGAATAGTGCAAGAAATTCATGGAACCAATTATTCGCACTAATCAAGACCTACCTGTATTTACTTAATACACCTAATTTAAGTAAACTACAGTAATCAAATGTATTTTATTTTTAACGAAGCATTCAAAATAATCACTATAGCAATATTCAAATAATGTTCATCCAATTAATAAAGTATTAAAGTTCTTTCTATTTATATGCAATTTAATATTGTGTATTAATTTGAAAAACTTCAAAATTAATTGATATTGAAATTACATTTGCTGTGTTTTTCCTCTAAAATTAATTAATTTTTTTAATTATTGTGAAAAAAATAAAATTTAACTTTTCTAATTATTTAAATTGCTTTATATAATTCAAAATTAATTCAATTAATCTATCAATATCTATAATTTCACTGTAATTATAGAATCTGTAGTGGGATTTTTATCATTTATTCAAGCAGTTTTTGAAAATGATTTAACACATACCTTCATTAAACTGAAGACTGTGTCTTGCCATCAGATCACGTTGTTGTTGAAGGAATGCTTCACGTTCTCTCTGTTGTTTAACAAGTTCACAATCAACATCTTCATCTTTACTGCGACCATCTGTTAAATCTATAATTTCTGGCTGAAGATCATGCATTTCTTGAGCTACAGCAGCTTCAGTTTCTTCTTCAACATTTTCTACTTGACTCTTACTTCCTGCTCGAGTTAAAACAGTTTGACGAATATGCTAAATAAAAGAATAATTATTTTAAAAATATAATGTTGAAATGAAATTTGATAGATTATATAGATATGCCTAATATGTTACAGAGAATACTTTTAATATTCAAATACCAATTACATCAAGCAAATTAAATATGAATAAATCTATTATTCAGGAATTATACTAAAAAGTTATACATAATGTTTGAGATCCTAAAATCATTAAGAAAATAAAAATAAACAATGAAAGAGCTTCAACTTAGGCATTTCTCCACTTATTAATAATAATAAAACTTACTTAAATCACTAAATAGAAATATCAAATTCATATTACCATAACAAATTCTATTAATTGAACATTACTGAACAACTAATAATCTGATCATCATTTGTTACATATGATCTCTGGATGGATCACATGATATTTATACTTTTAATAAATCTTTTATTTTTTGGCTGTTGTCTGTATTATTTCTTTTTCTATAATAATGACTTAATTAAAATTCAATCCATCTGCACTCTTTCTTCTCCAAATATAACAAGTAATAACTTTTAACTTTATTTTAAGCATTTAAAATCAAGGAGCAAAAATTGAGTATTTTATAAATGTCATGCACCCATTTCTTTTTTGATCCTTTCTTAGATAGAATAAAAAGGAATATGAACTATACTGGGATAGGACAGCATCAGAAAGCAGTATTGAGTCTATGGAAGTAGCATATTACCAACTTTTTTGACAGTATTAATGCACACAGAACAGTCAATTTCAATGTAAAAGGTAATAGTGTCAGAAAGAACAATGTTTATTTTTATGTAACCATGCCTCTGGATTTACAGTTTTCAATTTCAAATAAGTATTCAATTCAATTTACTTTGTTTGATGGCTAATCATGCAGCCTTTTGAAAATGACTTAAAATTACAACTCTTCACCATTTTATAACTGTAAGAATTGAGTGGAATGCATAAAACATCATTGCACATCATGCACATGTCAATCTGATCATTGTATATATTATAGACACGCAGATAATTTACTAAAGGTTAATTAAATTCATGTTAATATTATAATTTTATCTGAAGGTTATAGCTTATTTGTCAAAATTTTCATTATTTTATGACAATTTACTAAAAGATCGTAAAGAATTTAGTGACTATATCATCAGTGTAGTGATAATAAATGAACTTTGGCTCTCCCATAGACCTAATACTGCCTTCTGATGATGTCGGGTATCGATGTGTTTGCCTGCCCATTCATCAGTATGATAATATGCATAAATATTATCTTATTTGCATAAAATTCACATATTAAGTGAATTAACTAACAACACAATCATAAGACTCACTTATTTGGATCAAAGTTTAAAATAAACTTACTTGAGATGAATTTTTAGCATCCTTTTATGATAATTAAATATCATAAAAGTACTTTTTGGATACTAAAAGTCCATCTTCACTTACATAATAGCAAAATAATATCAAATGGAACATACATATAAATTCAAATTTCATTGCATAGAATCTCATCATGAATACAAATTCAGTATAAAAAATAAAATAACTTAAAACTAAATATAATTAATGATATATTAAATGATAAAATTAAATAATATAGTACAGTGATACCTTGCAATTCGACGTCCCGCAATTCAACATTTGAATTTCGCATTATGGTGCATGCATGTACATGGAATTGTGTGATGTCATTTGTTATTTTTCAGTTCTTGTTGGGCTGCTTTGGTGTTTCCAGGTGTTGTTTATGTTAATTTTTGAATTCTGCATTTTTCAGAAAATAAAAAAATTTGTGTATCCATAATTGCTATTATTTTTTTGAATGAAATGTAAGGATGGGTTGAAAGAGAACTGACCAGAAAAATAATTCCGGAAGGAACACTTGGTTGAGCATAGAGAAGAAAAGGAAATTGTAGATAGAGTACAGAAAGGTAGAACAATTAAGATGTAACTCAAGAGTATGGCATTCCTAGGACAACTGTGGCAACATTTTGCAACAAAGAGAGAAGATTAAGGGGCTAGGATGTCTACTGGAGCAATGAAAATTTCCAACAAGAATAGATCTTTTATTAATAAAGAGATAGAAAATCTGCTTTTCACCTAAATTAGAGAAAGACATGTGAAGGGAGATCCAGTAACTCATGCAATGATCTGTGAGACGGCTAGGTTAATTTTTGAAGAATTGCAAAAGACTCCAGAACATACTTAAGATCAAATTGAGGAATTTAAAGCAAGATTGGTTTCACAGGTTCAAAGGTAGAAGAGGATAAAGAAGATTTCATTTCAACATCCAAGGGCTAATAAATTGTGTGTATTGTATATAAAATAGTGTATTTTATAATTTAGTGTTTTATACAATAGTAAATACTGTACATATAGAAAAGAAATAATATAGTGTATCTCTCTCACCATGTTGTTTGAGGAAGTGGGATAAAAATCCGACAACAAACTAATTTATGTTCCATTGTGTTATAAGTGAAATATTGTCCCATATTTTGACAGTTTTTCAATTCAACAATAATTCAGCAATGGATTAGTGTTGAATTATGAGGTACCAATGTAACAATTTAGAAAATTATAAAAGATTGTATTTAATCAAGAGCTCCCATGGTTCCTGAAATGTGTCAGTGTCCTTAATATTAATAATGTCATTGTATTGATTGTTTCATAATATTAACTTTCTCTAAAAAGTCCTTAGAAGCATAACTAGGAATTGTATCAATGATTTTGGCTTCATCCATAATATGTGGCTGCCATCATTGCATTTTGGCTTAAAGCAGTATTACATCTATTTAATTTAATATCACTCTTATGTTGGTTGATTTTCTAATGTAGTTCTTTACACATTCTTCCTATTTATTTACGATTCTGTAAACTATACCATCTTTTAATGGGATGCTGTAAATACTAGATTTATCCAAATTATTTCTAGTTTCTTTGTTGTTACATATTTATGAAAAATATTATTTTGAGATTTAGTGATTTTGCTGTTGAAGTGCTGCTTGATGCATTTCCTTGTGTTTTTCAGTCCAGAATGCTTAGGAAAGCTTCAAACTCAATTATTGCTATTATTGTAGTTCAAAGGTTGGGGTATGTTCTCACTGCCAATTTTGCTGTAATATTTATTCTTGATTCTAAGCACAATCTTATCAAACTGTTTCTTTTTAAAACTGTGTTTGATGTAAGTTTATTTTAAGATATCAAGGATGAGATGAAACTCCTCTTCATATTTTGTGTGAATATGTGGCACTTTCAGGAGTAAAATATGATCTTTTTGGGATTCATTTTCCTGTACCAGAAGATCTTTTTACAGTCCCATTGAAGAAGATACTATCGTTCGTGATTAAGACGGGACTTCTTATGGAATAATCTGTTGGGGATGCACAATAGACCACTGATGGCCACAGTGCTAGGGCTGTGTAAAGCTATCCTTTCCTACAATACAATACAAACTTGTTTTAAAATATTAAGTTCATTCCAGATGTCGAAGAGGTGCATGCATAATCTATATGCTCTCCATATCAAGGATGTAATGCATGAAGTTTTATATTTAGGATAACCCTTGAATAGATTATGTATATAGGAAAACTAGTGCATAAGTTTCCAATAAATACTTATAGCATAACAATAACAACATTCTTTCATTACCCACATGTCAAGAAAATGCACTTTGTGTTGACTAATCTGCTCATACATTATTTTGATCATAATTATTGTTGTTAATGATATCAGTATATTCCTATATAGTGTCAAAAAGGTTATTAATAATAAGAAATATGTCATCGACATATCTTTTGATTGTTGCTACATAATTTGTTTATAGTAGATTCTTCTTTCTTTTATATCAGTAGCTCAGCTAACAAATCAGCAATGGGAGAGCCCAAAGGTGCTCCACATGATTGTATATAAAAAAACTGATTATACTTATATGAATTTTTACATAGTAGATAGGCTGCATCTGATAAAATTCTCCATTATTATGTAGGTTGTTTTTGTTGTGATTTAAATTAAATAGTAGTAAAAGGACCTCCAAAATAGCAGGTTTTAACTTAACACTTAGAAAAAGATTTTCGTAATCCAAAGTAGCCATGTAATGGTCTTTAAGGAGGTTGACATTATCTAATGCATTTTGAATTTAACTGAATTATTAACAATATATTGATAATTGTTCATAAATGCCTTACAAACTTCAAAAATGTCTTTCTCTAGTGCAGTATTTCCCAAACTTTTATGGGTCAAGACCCACTTTCAAAAATGGTAATTTTTCACAACTCATTCTATTGTAATGCATGTTTTAAAAGGAAGGGGGTTTAAATAAAAGATATCGCTTTACTACTATTAAATTTTTATTGAATACACTTAATATATAAATTTGTTAATTAGATATATAATATGTGAAGAATGGGCTTATTTTCTATTTTTGTTAATGAAAACTTTGACATTCACATTGGTGTGTGTTATTTTTAGATGCAGTGTTTGATAATTGAAGTTTATTTTGAAATTTGTTTTTAATTCCTACCATTGTCAAAATCAAACTTCACACATGTATGAAATAGTAAAAGGAAGCAGTATTCTTAAAGCTGAGGTAGAAAGAGTTTGGATACATGTTTTGAACTGATAGAAATTTTATCAACTATCAAAATTCATTTTCAATGAAGTGTCTTCAGACAAATCAATTAGCTCTTCATCTGCCTTCATGAGCCACATCACACTGAAATGGATTTACAATTCAGATTTTTTTTTTCACAATTTTCTATTTCTTCATTGAAATAATAATCAAAACATTCTTTCAATGAGTCTAGATGTACAATAATTACAGATATTAAGTTGTCTATTAATATTACTTTATTTTCAATGATAAAAGTTACGAATGTCTCAAAACAGTCATACTTTCGATCTTTAATATTTTGTTTCCATAAATATAATTTTTGGTAAAATCTCAAATTTTATCATGCATTTTAAATATAATAATTCTCATGAGATCTTTAACTGAATTGGCTTTGAATTGTTCACCTGATGATTCTCAAAGAATAAAACTCTCCTAACGAGCATGTAAATTACACTCATATTTTAATATTTAATGCAACTCACCTAAAATCAGTTCATGACCGACACTTTGGGAATCACTGCTCTAATGTATATATAGGAGCAGGGACTTTGTCAACTATGGATCTGACAGATAGTTGTATCTCATGGATTTAGATGAGGCTAAAAAAGCCTTGGTGGAGCACAGTACTTTTGATTAGATTTTTGTACAAACTCAGGATTATTTCTCATCCTGCTAAGTCTATTAATTTCTCAAGTGATGCATTCAGTATGATCCTTAATTGAAGTATTGCAACATGTACTTTTCGTGTAGTCTATGAGTATATTGTGATATACAGTATTATCTAAAATTACTAAATTCTTGGTTTTGTCAGTTTTAGCAATAATTCAGTTTTCACTCTTTAATCAATTGGTTAATAAGCTTAATTGCATTATAAATGTGTTTATTGCCAATTTATTGCTATTACATTTACTAAAATATCTTAGAATATCTTCTGCTGCTAACCATCTTATTTGATCTTTTTCATCATCATCAATAAGAAAAGTTATAAGACACCAACAGCTGTTCTATAACTAAAAAGTTAAAATTTAATCATTGCTAAAGCTAACAAAACCAAGATTTTGGTAATTTTAGATAATACTTATATATCACAATAAGCTTAGGGACTGATGTGTTGTTCTTCTAACTAGAGTTCTATTAAAAATAGGGACCATATATATACCTGATTTTTCTTCTTGAATATTTCATTTCATATTCTTTTTAGTCATTTTCATTTCTTAGATAGCTGAAGATTGTAGGTTGTCTTTTTGTAGCTAATCTAATATTTGCTTGTTTTGCTATTGTTTTATCAATTTTATTTTTGTCCCAATATATAATATATTTATAAATTTATCATCATCAACTGCCTAAATGCTACCTCAGTCTTAGCTAATTTCACAGCTCATATTCTGTGCTTTTAAAACTCTGTTATGGATAACTTTTATATATCTGTATATGTAACCATGCTTGATGCCTATATCAAATCATTTTGAATTAATTTTTCCTATTCTCCTCTTTACTGCAATGTGTTATTATTCTTCTGAAATATGACCTAAATGCTGCTGATTATATGAGTGCAGGTTATTCAACAATGCAAGGATCAGGGCTGGCATGTATTGGCTTTCTATAGATAGCAATTTTATATTTTAGCTGATTAATATGCAGATATATGCCTAAAAAATATACTATTATTTTTAATTTTTTGCTCTATTATTAACTTCAGCCCTATAGTATCCCTAGTAAAGGCATTCATAATTTCTATAGCTTTAGTAGCAAAATTGCAAGCGACAAAAACGTTATCCATATGACATACAACTTTATTGAAGCTTTAAAAGAATCCATACATTTTTTTCTCAACATATCTAAGGAGTATTTCTGTTAGAATTCCAACCATAAATCCACCAATTGGTATTCTTTTCATTTGCCTATAATATTTTCCATTGTATTTAAAAAATGATTCCAAATATATATATATATGATATCTCTTAGTGTAGCTGGTTTTGATATTGTATCAAGAATATGCTCCAATAAGAAACTATAAAAGGCTATGATGTGAACAGAAATTTAAAGGATATCATCTTATAGTTAGCTCCTCTGAAATATTCCTAGAAAGAATTAAAAGTTCTACCCTGCACCTAATGAAACCTTAACTATTATGGATTATGAGCAAGTTGATAATACTCATTTCTAGAAATATCACCAATATGCTTACTCTTTGCTATTGTTTATATAATAAGATAAATAATAGCTATTCTTCATATTAAAATTGCAATTGTCCATATTAAAAATGATGATGTTATTTTTTAATCATTATTTTTAATATGAACAATTGCATCATTATATATAAAAACTAAAAAATATAATAAAATTATGAACTGCAAGTTGACACAATGATCTGCACTTCCAGTGATTGATGTTGACTGTTTGCATTTTTGTTCCATTCATTACCGCAAAACTTTAAGCACATTAATTTAATTTTATTTTTCTATTTTTAAAAGAGTCTTCTGTTGATTTAAAAATAGAATTTTAATTTTAGTAAAAGAAATTTCTATTTTTAAGTCATTATTTGAATAAAGTTTCTTTAGAAACTTAAAATAATCCAAGATTTTCTTTTAAATTTCTTTTTATATTTACTATTTGATATTCATTTTAATAAAAATCAAGACAAGAAAATAATGCAAATTTTTCCTTCTTAATTTTCCTTTTTAAATTTTGAGAGGAAAAATTATATAAGGGAGAATATTTTCTGACTAAATAAAGTAATTACTTAGATAATTTATAAAATCATACATCCTAAAAGGAATTTGTGTGACATAATTTAGAATCAAATATGCATTATTTCTATGTTTAAAAACAAATATTGTGAGAAGAAATTATTATATATTGTACAGTGGAATATGTAACATTTTGGGTTTTTCGCCCCGCTGTCATCTAAGTCCTGACCTTGAAACCTCTCTCCAGACAGTTCCTTTGGCTCTGCTCTAATTGAAATCTCTATTTAAAATCCATCCAGACCACCCAGTTGATAAATATGTTTACCGCATCCAATAAAGACTCCATATTAATCTTTTCAAAAGAAACACTTTATTTTAGTAATTGAATTAAAGAAACTTACAGTTACACATACAAATTCCCCTAAGATATTCATTGCACAGACAAAACTACCTCAACAACAATTCACTATAAATCTTCAGAAACAGTTCACCATTTAAAACAACACTATAACACATCGACGACAAATTCAATGTTAACAAGGATAAGCCACCAAAAACTTCACACCGCCAACACCAGTCATGAACACATCGTAGGGGAACACTAGCTCTCTCCAGTAGTCAACTATTATAATAAAACGTAATTTACATAAATGTAATATTACACAAAATTAAAGATTAGAATTCAAAACAGGTATTAATATTTTTTCTCTTCTTTCTAACCTACAGTAATTAATAGACTATGACAATTTAATAATTAACCCAAATAAAATTAATTTAATAACACTTTTCAAACTGCCTCCTCTGTTGGCTCTTCCTCTTTCCATCATGGCGGCCAGCTCCACGCCTCCCCACCAACACAGGTATTCTTTAACAAATTCTCTATACTTTCTATCAATTTTTCACAATTTTATAGTTTTACCACTAAAGCAAAACACCAATCCTTCACAAATATATATTATTGCAAAAGTTAGATTTTTAATTTGATTCTAATTTTGATTGCTATGTATATGTCTAAGATGTAATAACGAAACATATCTGGGATATTTATAAAATTTTCAGATATTGCATATAAAATGCATCATAGATATTTAATATCATATTATAAAATATGAAATTATAATATTGTAATGTTTTTATAATATATTTGTACATTTTTTAACTAATTAAGACAAAACCACTTTGTGTTTTGTATATAAATCAATTTTATGCTCTGGTTAAAAAAATTTGAAATGCATTCTTGAAATCATATCTAGATTAAAGAAAGTGCCAAATCATCAATGACTGGAAAATCAGTAATGGGCTTGTATTAGTTAATTTAGTATTCATAATATTAACACAATTGTGAATACAAAGGATTTGTTTTATATGTTTTGTAAATTATATTCTATTTTAATATTTCTCACTTATATATTCATTCATTTTTAATCAAAATTAATACACAATCAATTTTTTCAATTATTTTCTTTAATAGTAAATATTACTTATGATATTTTTCAATAAACATATCAAATAATTGATATTTTAAAATTTATTCATATTAAACCAAAAATATAAATTAATAATTTTTAGAAACTGAATTAAATAATTTACAAATCAAAATAAAATAAGCATTAATTTTAAAATTTAAATAATTAAATTAAAAAAATGAATGTTTTTAAAAAACTTAAAATATTCAAATAATTCATTACTTGTTTAAGCAGATTATGCTGTTGTTGTTCAAATAATTGTTTCTCCCGTAGATATTGTTCATTCTGTTGTAATAATAAAATTCCTTGTGGTTGAAGCATTGGATGTCCTAAAGGAAGTGGAGCAGATTGTGTTCTGCCAAGAGGTCGCTGAATACTTCTAAAATAAAAATGTAGATTATTATTTTAAATTAAATAATTTACAATATAAAATAAACACATACACATGTTATGAATCCAAAGATAATGGAAGTCTATAATTCAGAATCTGATACAAAACATTTACTTATAATAAAAAATAATATATATTAGATCCTGGATTAACATTGTCTCACTTAATGTTGTTTCAATATCACATAGCCAGGAAAAATTAAAGTTTTTAAGGTGGCAAAATGGAAGAGTTCTACTTTCTCTCATTTCACTTCATAATACTGAGAGAACTAAGTAGATACTTATAGTAATTATAGAAAATAATATAACCATATTTTATAAAAGCACTATATCAAGTATACAATATTGCTTAAGAACAATATATTACTTAAATTATACAGCATCATTTCAATACATTTGATTAGACTGGCTGGATGGAAAGATTTCAGCTTTCCAAGTAGAGGTTTTTGAAGTGAATTAGGAACCATCCCTTGCAAAATTTATATCAGGAATATATGATAGGCTTGTCAAATGTCAATACTCTCCTGTACAATCTGGAAGACTTCAACAAGTGTTGGTGATCTTAGGGACTGAAATGGCACAGCTGTTTAATGATTAGTAAATGATTGAGAATTAATGGTAAAGACATGGACATAACATCTGTGTTCATCTCTAAGCTGTCATCTCTAAGCTAACATAACATCTCTAAGCTGTCTCTTATTAGAAAATAATATTCTTTACCCATAATATATGATATATAATTGCTAAGTAATACAGGTAGGCCTCGATTAGCGCGAATAATTGGTGTATAAGAAAGCATTTTAGATCTCCAACACAAATGTGTACACAAGAAATATTTGATTAGAGATAAATCATTTAAATAATGAATTTATCCCAACATTTATGACAATGCAATTTACTAGCCTTAATTATATTCAACCTTGAAGCTATTTTAATTAGAATATTAATATTTCAAAATAATTTATATCTAAGCTAGTAATTAAATCGTAAATCTTCCCATCTAATTAATGCTTTACTATTGCCTAGAAAATTAAGAGAATAAAAGAGAGTATTAATTTGTTGTATATATTATTTCAATATTAGAAAATATGAGTTATTAATTTTTAATGGCAGTTTTCAGAATATTTTTATTCATTTATTCATACGATATATTGTGCGATACTGAACTATATCTCCTTGAAATAAATACATTCAGGTGGATTATATAAATCTTGCAATTTCATTAACATACGTTTACTAAAATTTATCTGCAAATATTTGTAAATGTTTATAATTACAGAGAAATGCCCGTGTAAATTTCATTAAACATCAGTATCGATACCATTAATGCATCATTTTAATATAGCATTTGCACATTTATTTGAACCTTTTGCAAATTTATTTAACCCATTCGCAAATATATTTAAACCCTTTATAAATTGATTTAAAATGGAAAAAAAAAAGTCTTATACTGCACGACTCTGTCCGTCTGTTCCCTGACTGCGACTTCGGGTATATATATACAGGAGGCTGCATTAAAATCAGGTATAAAATAGAATACGGGGAAAAGCGTAATTAAAAAGTACAGAAGGGATAATTTTGAGGGGCTAAAACAATGTCTGCCACTACTGTGCCGCGAGAGGTTTCAGGTGTGCCGCAAGAGATTTAAAAATATTTGATATAGGGCATTTATCGGTGATAAAATTCATTACATCTATGAATCTACATGATAATAAAAGTCACAAAATATCACGACACAAACCTGACAGAAGAAGAAAATTTAATGAAATGACCATGCACACAAATCTTCACATTCTGAACTAGAATTGTCAGCATTTTGAATTTCGCTGGAGTATATATATATATTCGATTAGCTACGACAGACATTAAATATTTTTGTGGCGTTTGGATCGTCGTATCTTCGCGAATTAAGTTTAGGAGTATATATATATATATTCGATTAGCCACGACAGACATTAAATATTTTTGTGGCGTTTGGATCGTCGTATCTTCGCGAATTAAGTTTCTCATTTCTCATGGAAATGAAATAAAAAAAAAAACAGGAACAATTATTGATGGTAAATGAGAAATTACGTGTATGATATTATCTAATTTAGAACCATGTCTTGATAGATATTGAATAATAATTCTCAAAATCAATCGCATCCTTCTCACTAATAAAATTATTATTTATATTACTTACTTATTAATTTCAATAAAATAATATTGTTCCGCTCATATAAATGAGCGGAAATATAATTATGTAATTTAATCTAAAAATACTGTATATATAACGATAAAAACACCTCTGAACTCTTGTAGGGATTCCAAGAGGGAATGGTAAAATGGCATCCATTATTACGTTACAGCGCCATCTGCGAAGTCTATCTTTTTTATAGGAACTACAATTTCAATGTTATTTCTATTCTTTAATTTTTAAATTATTAATAACAACAAATAATTTTTGTCGTAAAAATCCAAAAATTAGACCTTTCTAAAGATACTCAATTTATAGAAATCGGTACAGTAGTTCAACCGAAAAAGGGACATCCAGCCAGCCAGCCACGTTTGACTATTAATATACAGTATATGATTGTTACCTATATAAATACATTAGAACCTCTATATTCGGACGCACCGATATTCGTAAAATCCAGTATTCGGAAAAAATTTTCGAAGGAAAATTGTATCGATATTCGCAAATTTATATATTGTAGAATAATTAAAATAAAAGTTTAGTTATTATTATTTTATAAACTAGCACTTAATTGAGCAGCAATAGCTTGTTTTCACTGGAAAGGTCTCAAAGGAGGAAAGATCTCAAAGTAGAAGAATACTTTAGTTTTATTTCATTACATTACTGAACAATATAATAATGTTTAGATTAAAAAAATTGTCAAATATTCTCCCTTCTAATACCAGAAATCACTCTTGGTTTCTGTTAATATCATTTCAATTAAAGTGGCAATTTTAGGAACCTAACATTGACATTAAACAAGGACCTACTGCAATCATTACTGAAACAGCACAGATAAATTACACTTTATATAAAAATTAGTAATATGCAAACTGTTCAAAACTTGACTCTGTTCTGGCTTAAAATAAAAACAAAATTAAGATTTTAGAACAATAATAAATTCTCTTTAATTGGGTACTTTAAAGTCCAGTACATTCAGTATAAATCTATTAAAAGGTATTAATGAACCAAAAGAGGGTAAATTTGCTGAAAATATGATCTTTTACAAAGGGAAATCAAAAGATGTTAACATAATCAATAAATTAAATCCAGTGATCATAAATATGGTTTAGAAATAGTGCTATATGACAACTAAAAAGTAATGTTATAAGTAGAAGATAATTTTTATATACAATAGGGTTTTTTTTGGAATATTGGGCATTATTTTCACATTTTGCTTTGGCAAATAACAACAGTGTTTAATAAAATAAATCAGTATAATTTTTGTTTTATTGTAGAGACTTTAAACATTCTTGACTATTTCTATGCACATGCTTCTATGATTTAGAACTTCTATTATGGAATTATGTTTGACATTATAATTTATGTTTTTTAAAGTTTTTTTTAATTGAAGAGACTTTCCAATAGCTGAAAACATTTTTGCTTATTGTTTAAAGATATATTTTGAATAAATCAGTTAACTTATCAGTGCCAGTTTACAATTTTATGATATATTAACAGTAAAGAGTATTTTTAATGTTACACATTACAGTCCTTACTTTTCAAACAATTAAATATAAACTTAATAATAACATAAATTTATAAAATTTTTAATTACAGAAATGTAAAACTAAACATTTTTACAGTTTGATGTCACAATTTGCATGCCTACTATCATTTATTATTACTAATCTACTATACCTTCTCTCCTCAAACAATATTATGCAATTTATGGATGTTCTCTAATAGAAATTTATATGATGTAATTTAGGATTAAATATATGATCACTTCTATGTTTAATACTACAATAAAAGCAAGAATGAGGGATAATTGTGTATGTGCTTGTATGTATGTACGTATGTACGTATGTACGTATGTACGTATGTACGTATGTACGTATGTATATTTGATACTAATTTTGATTGTGAAATATTTAAAAATTGATGTTTTCCTATAAATCAATTTTGCTCAGGTTGTGTCAATTAGTCAGATAGTCACGGAAATTTCAAATGCAATATCTCATAATTTTATCTGGATTATAAGAGATCATCAGTGAATCATTAACCTTTAGTGCTCCACCGCCTAGCTATGCTAGACACGCCTGCTCCGTCTAACGCTCCAACGCCTAGCTATGCTAGACAAAGTTTAAGACCCAAAAACTCTAAACAATAGCACTCTTTGCAGCTGAGATTAATTTTATTTTTATTATGAAATAGCTAACGTTTTTGGCAATCAATACCATCCTCAGGCTACATAGAGAATCAAACAAGTTTTCATTGTTTGATTCTCTATGTAGCCTGAGGATGGTATTGATTGCTGAAACATTAGCTACTTCAAAATAAAATTAAAATTAATCTTAGCTGCAAAGAGTGCTATTGTTTAGTTATAGAGTCATAATGTCCTGAAAATCAGCAAAGGCCCTGTTATTACTTTTTTCCTTAATAATATTTATATTTCAACTAAATTTTTCAATGACCATCCCCCATATACAATGATTACATTGTATATCAATTTTATTAATTTTTTTATTCCTAAGTATTAACTATATTTCCTAATTGCTTATGCCTGAAAACCATAGAAAATGTCTATTATTCCCCATAAACTTTGCTTTTGTGACCATAGTATTATCCATTATGTAACTGACTATATAATTAAATTTTATATATTTAGTATGTTCAAGAATCAAATAATTACATTTGAATATACTTTAATGAATTGAATATATAAGAGGCCCTTGACTTATAAAGGAGATGCATTCCGAGTTATGATGGATTCAAATTATTTTTGAATCCATCATAACTCAGAATATGATTTCTCATAAATGCAATGTTATCAATTGAAGTTAGGTTCCCAATTATTAAAATTCTCCAGAATGGATCTATCAAAAAATATTTCAAGGAATAGAATCAAAATTCAATCCTGTGTATGTCCTGGGATGGAATTTATATAAGTGAATTAATTTATTTTATGTGATTTCATTGCAAACATTTCAAAAAATATTTTTGAATTGAAATGATATCTTAACTTTTATTAAAAAGAAAAAAAAAAAAAAAAAAGCATTGAAACCAGCATGACTGTCATTTTTGCTTTTGCATTATACACCACTTTCTTTCTTATTCTAAAAGGGTAGGTATCCCAATCTCACAATATTGCATATATAACAATAGGGATAACATTGCATTGCAATTATATATCATGTATTATGGGTAAAGAATATTATTTTCTAATAAAAGACAGCTTACAATTCACAGATGTTATGCCAATGTCTTTAACATTAATTCTCAATCATTCACTAATCATTAAACAGCTGTGCCATTTCAGTCCCTATCAAGATCATAATAGATAATATGTCATAACATGTTTAATTGTTAACGCATGCAAACATCACTTTTATCACAGAAAAAATTATAATTTAAAAAATATGCAATTTTCTCTATAGTTAAAAATATTAAAACTAAAGAAATAAAAATATTTCAAATCATAACATGGAAATTTTAAAAGTTTTAATTTTTATTTCATACCGATTAAATCGAGCTTGAGTGGCTTGTATCTCTGAAAACATTGTTCCTGGTGGATAACCCGTTGCTATGACTGTCGATGGATTAGGATAAGAACTATGTGCTTGTTCCAAGCCTTTCATTTGCTGTTGAATATAACTAGGACTTGTTGGAGGTGTAAATTCTCCATCCACAACTATGCAGAAATAAACTTTTGTATATTTTATTTCTCATAAAATATCAGGTCAATCTGTAAGTTCATGCATATTTTTGTAGAATGTTAAAAAATAAATAAATAAAATGTAGTTAATTTTAGACTGTCAATTTTTAATCAGTTAATTTGATTAATAAAAATTAGTAAACTATATTCCTTCATTATCAACATTTTGTTACTATCTTACTGACAATTTTTTATTATATCTATGTAGAATTTTGGTTTTGATGTGAAAAAGTAAAGCACTACTGTTTTGACTCTCTTTAATATTGAATTTTTTCCTAGTAAAAACTTCTGAAGGCTCAAAAACAGATGATAATCAGTTTTGAAGCAGTATCTAATAAATATGATGGATGAAACCTAAGTTCTCAAATGAAGTCCTTCATTTTCAGTAGTGTTATCTATTGAAAATAATTTGCTTTTTTCTATGCACTAATTGGGGGTATATTTTTAGTCAATTCTGAGTCTAAAACAAAAATTAGTTTTATTTTTAATTAGTTTATTTGAATTTTGATGTATAAATCTATTCTTGCAGGAATTTCCATTGTTGACAAGATCAAAAGTATAAATATAATTTTATAGCTTACTATTTTCTATTACCAAGTATTTTTATTGATAATAGACAATTGTATTTATCATTTGATTAGATGTTAATAATTCAAAGTGAATAGATCTGCACATATTCCACCAGACAAACAAGAATATTTTTTAGATGCATTCCCCTTTGCTATTGGCTTTGATTTTTTATCTTTATTTGTCAATTGTCTTTTTCTTATGACATAATAATAGAATATTTATTTTTTTGTACCTATCATGTTGCAAGCAATAAATGTCTTCTGTGCATAGTGGGTTGAAAAAGAAATGCAGATGCTTATCTATTGTTGATAATGGCTTGCAATAGCTCAAGTTGAATACACTTTCTAATCTCAGTTATCTTTCCTATATCCTTTATATATTTCAAAGAGATGAATTGAATCTTTCTGATCTGATCCATAATTAATTTTAGCTTTGCATCAACAAGACTAGTAAGTGCTTTGCTGCTGAACTTAACAGAACATCCAGAATAAAAATTTCCCTCTTTTCTGCTTTATTCATCACAGAATATAAATCTCTGAATGTTTGAAACCATTTTTAAGTAACTGTTACATTGATGATAGTTTCATTATGAATTGCATTTAATTTTTCTGCTGCACTAATTGTGGTTTCACCACTAAACAATGTATAAAAATATGCTGTTGATAACGATCATCAATGTTCATTTTTAAAATTTTTATGCTTGTCAAAGGTTTGTAACAGTTGACAATAAATTTATCAATTAATTAGTACTCTGCACAAAATAATATTGACTAAATATTCAAGTTTAAACTAGTCAAGCAATGACTCACAATAATAATTTTAACAAAATATACATGAACTTATGGATTGAGCCAATATATTAACTAATTCTTATTTTTTTAAATATTTCAAATTTAGAATTACCTGGTAAAGCAGGATAAAAAGGTAAAGAGGAATGTAATACATGAGAAGTTAATGGCATTCCAAGTCTTGCAGTTGCCATGGCTCTCACCTGAGCTTCTGAAACTACGGCCATTATTTTACCATCCTGAAAATTAATAAAAATTTATTTTAATACTATTTCAAAAATTATACATTTATTGATTTTGAGTATAACTTTATAACTTACGGTGGGACTATTTGCAACTGGTGGTCTTCCCAGAGATATATTTGGCATTGAAGGAGATGAATAAAGCATAAGCTCTCCAATATTTGTTTGACCTACAGTACTATATGGTGAAGAAATAGGCACCTAAAATAGTAAATGTTTGGACAAAATTGAAATATATTGATTCAATAAAGCAATTAATAAATAAAAACTCTGACATGTACTTTTCATCAACCTCTCATTCATCAACAAACTTATTACTTCTTGCTTGTTCACTATTTCTCACTTTAGATCAGCCATTTTCAACCTGCGGCCTGCGGGCCGCATGTAGCCTGCCAAGCTTTTATGTGCGGCCCGGAACGCACAGTCATGAATTTAATGAAAGCGTGGAATTCTTCTCCCACATTCAAAAAAAAATAAAATTTCTAATATTAAAATTTTTTTTAAATCTGGAAAAATTAGAATTTTCCTAATTTGCTAGATCCTTCCTGATGCACTCAAAATTTTACAAGTCACAGGTCAGTTTGGAAAACACTGATATTTGGTATTCACAAATTGAGAAGTAAAGAATTTTTGTAGGTGATTTTTTTCATCTGACACCAACCTGTTGCAGATTGCTGATATAGCATGTTGTGACTCGCTTAATGTAACAAACAAACATATGTGGCCCAGGAAAAAAAGATTGAGAACCACTACTCTAGATTATATTCCCATAATGTTATTCCTAACACAGAGCATAACTAGCCTATATTGATATATCTCATTCATGAACTTTTTCATATAAAATAATAAAAACTGTATTCAAAACTCTGCTTATAAACTAACTAAAAATAGACAAAGCACTACAAGTAGTAAAAGTTCAAGATCAACTATAGTTTAAACTTTACGCTTAAAGAAGATTACTATTTCCAATTGAAAATATTACTTAATTATCAAAATACTTCAAGAAACTACTGCTTATACTTAATATAACAAATATAGAGGTTCTACTGTATTTCGATTCATATCAATAAATTTTATTCGGATTTTTATTTGGTGTGCCGCGAAACAAATTCCCCTACTTCAGTGTGCCGTGAAGTAAAAAAGTTTGGCAGACACTGTTCTAAACAATGGACTACGAGGGAATAGGCCAAAACGACTTAATAAATATACTCTAATTGAACAAATTGATAAAATAATATCATTAAGTAGAATTATAACAGGAGTGGTCAAGCTTGATGTCATTAAGAGCCATATAGGAGAATTTCAAATACTTAAGAGCCTCAATCAGTTTCTTTTTGGATCAATGAGAGCCAAGAATCAGTTTTTCGGTTAATCATAACAATGGTTTCAAAATTATTTCTTATATATTGAATTTATTTCATTTGGATACTACATTTACAATAAATAAAGAAATTACAAAATATATTATTTTTAAAAATTAAGTAGTTATTTGCACCATATTAACTATTGATTTTCTTGTTGTAGAAGCACATTGAAAGAGCCAAAGAGCCGCAATTTGGCCACCATTGATATATAATATATAAATTTACATTTTAGAAAGAAAGGTTAATAATGAAAGATACTAAATAAAAATATGCTGAAGTTATAAAGTTAGATTAGTTAATTGCCAGATTTTAAAAAAAAAATCGCAATTTCATTAGTAATCTTGCAGAAACTCACAGGAAAGTACTCAATTTCATGCAAACTTAAATGATCAATAACTGTTTTATATATATAGATAAGTGTATGTTTTCATATAGATCTTTTTATGTATAAGAAACATATACGGTACTGTAACCTTGTAACTTATCTGTAAATATTTAAATAATTTGTGTTTGCCGCAATTATGAATATCATTTCAATGTTTTTTATAATTATGAAAAGTTTTTCATTTTTGAAAACCTTCGTTAAAATTTTTGATCTTTTTAAGCAAATATTTAGATGTTTTGTTTAATTGCGGAAACTTATCCGCTAAATATTAAAAAAAAATTGTTATTTAATGCAATCATTCCTCTCTTTTTGAAATTTTTTTCTTTTAAGTTGCGAAACTTTTTCAATAATTTACGAAAATTTTCCGCCAAGTAATTTGGAAGAACTGCAAAAGGCCTATTAGAAACAATAAAGTTATGTGTCGAATTTATAATATCTTACAGAAAAGTATCGTATAAAGGCTGAGTCTCACAGGCTTAAAATGCGACGTCAATACGCTGACGTAAATCAACACCTCCTATATCTACAAGCCTCTGCACCAAAACGTGACGTCAGCAAAGGTAGTCCATTCAACCCATTGCCACTTATGGCAACTAAGCTAGGAATAATAATGTTTTACCATTTTTTTTTCATTTTAAATGTATAAATAATATATTTACACATTTATATTTCAAATAATAATATAAAAATTTCAATATTAATACAAATATCATAATTAGTATATTAAAACATCTAAAGCCATCAATGGATAACATAAACTTTATTAAGTTATCATAGATCAAAGTGACAAAATTATTTTTCTATTTACAACTGTATATTTTAGTAGTTTATTTTTTAAGTTTTTTTATTTTATGATCTTTTATTATATTAAACTTTACATCATTTCTTCGTTTACAGTAATTTTTTAAAAATGTGTTTGTTGCAGCTAAAACAATATACTTTTGTACAGTTTCAACATTATGCAATGAACATTCATTATTAAAAAAAAATTCTCTTTGTCTAAGAATGTGCAAACTGAAGTCTACAACAAACTGCCTTTGATTTTTTATATTTAAAAATAAATCTTCAAATTCTGCAGATACAAGCTACTACAGCTTGGGGATAAAGTCCCCCTCTATCTAACTTTTTAATATAATTATAATCTAAACTATTAGTTTCCCAGTCAAATATCAGGTTAGATTTACAAATCAAACATTTGAGTTTTTATTTGTGGAAAATGCACAATATCCTGCAATGTAAGTAAGAATTGGAATTATATCATTTACAAAAATATTTTTATTTTTGTAGCAGTGAAATTTGTAGTAGTAATGTGTAAGTGATTATATCATTTATTTGTTCTATATCTGTTTCATCAATTGTAATTTTACTATTAAACCAATAAATTTTGGTTGCTTCTGTTATTGCAGCCTTTTCTAATAAAATATCTGTTCAGCAGTTAGTGAACAGACCAGTAAAATATGAACATCTTTGTATGTTATAGAAAACTCTGGATCATAAAAACAGGAGCACTTGAAGCAGTTTTTTTCAGAATCAAATGCAGCTCCAACAATTTTTCCTCCTTTAAAATCCATCCCTGCTTTTATATGTATTTCATCTACCATTAAACAAACAACATAATCATTTGACTGGAGCATAGGAAACCTCTGTTTAATGTAAAATAAAAAGTATTTGTCACACTGTTCAGTTGTCAGATCCAGATTCATTGAAGAACAAACTCTCTGAATTGTGGTTGGGTGTGGGAGAATAATCTTCAGTTGTCGGATCCAGATTCATTGAAGAACAAACTCTCTGAATTGTGGTTGGGTGTGGGAGAATAATCTGTCCTGATCTTCGTAAAAATCTATATGCATTTGGGGAGAAATTGAAAAGAGCAGACATGATGATATCATAAAGTCAGTGCTGTAACGTAAATGATGATTTCCACTTCTCATTAAACTTATTTGCTCTTTTAAAAATGCTAACTGGTTTTTTTTACTGGAATGTGGTTTAATAGTTGATTTAAAAGTTCATTTAAAAAGTTGCAATATATTTTCAGTTGATGAACTTTGAATTGCTTTTAGTAAGATCAACATGATTTTATAGTGACTGAACATCATTAATGTTATTAATTAATAGTTGATTTAAAAGTTCATTTAAAAACTTGCAATATATTTTCAGTTGATGAACTTTAAATTGCTTTTAGTAAGATCAACATGATTTTATAGTGACTGAACATCATTAATGTTATTAATTTTAAATGGACATTTAAAATTTCCTACTTGTTTTAACAAAATTCCTTCTAAATACACTTGAACAATCAATTCTGTATTAATAACAACACATTTTTTTAAACATGGGGATGGTGAATATGTTAAATTAATAAAGGTTAGATAGTCGAATTAACCAAACGAACTAGCCAAACTTCCACCAGGGGAAGTTTGGCTAGTTCGTTTGGTTAATTCGTAAATTGTTTCCACTGTTAGTTTGTTGTTAATATATGGTTAGATAGTCTGTATCAGTCATTATGGTCCATGTAGCAGGAATATTAAGGAATACTAGGCATTTTTTTAAGTTCATCCAGGCTGTTGAATGTTCTTGCTTTTTCTTATTCAGTTTTACTACAATTGCTGTTTTGAATGGCTTTTTCAATATTTGCCATTTCTAGCCTGATTCTTTTGTCTTCTGGAGCTTCACGGGAAGATATTGTTTTTGATAAGTATGAAGGGCATCCAGGAAGTTGTGAAGGAACAGCATTTTCCTTTAACTTAGGAAATATAAGAGGTGCTCGGAGCAATTGTCCATTTGTACTGTCATAACACGTGGTTTCCCTTATAATATCTTCAGGTGCAAAGTGAAGTTCATATACCTACAAAATAAACAGATATATTAATAGATTCGTTTACACTTCACAAATTTAAACAAAAGAATTTAATATTCCTAGATATCTAATGGTTACTCTTATACAAATTCAAAAAATACTGTAATTATTTTTTCTTATTCAATTCCTTTTTTTCTATTGTTATCGTTTTATTTTACATTAATTTCTCGTAATTTTCGTTTGTGTGACTTCATTTGAAACTAATAGCAATTTCACCACGTCCTACTTGAACTCACTCAATATTTAAATTGTATTAATTAGAAACACTAGTTTGAAACTTATATCGGTATTTTAATAAAGAGACTTAGAATAATCAAGAAATATAATGAAAATAAAAACTCTGGAGCTTTTGGTTATAATAAAATCGTTTTGGCAGAATGGCTTTCTTCCATCAAAGACGAAGTTCAGTATTTTCAGGAAATTTAAAAATGGATACTCGGGGACCATTAGTATAATTTCCGCGACATCCTGGTGCCGAACATCGAAAAGGCATTTTAATCATATATTTGTATAAACTACAAATACAGTATGAATTCAACCACGTGTAGAAATGGCAGACTGGCAACTAGCTTGCTACACTATGGACTACCATTGTTGATGTCACACAATTTCTGGTTGTTACTGCAGAGGCTTGTAGATAGAGATGGTGTTGCCACAGTCTGCCAACAATAACCAATTGGAGTGCTTTCTGAATAGCCAATCGTATTTTCTTTCTTTTGTGGGTTGTTCGTGATATTTAATTGCCATCTTTGCTGATAAAGATTTTATTGAAGAATTAATAAATGAAGTTTGGCAGTATCCTTGGATATATGATATACGTCGCCACGATGATTTTCTGATTGTAAGAAAATTTATCAGACAATGGTTCGTTGTATTATCAAAATATAACAACAGCACCAATTGGCTAATAACAGACGTCATTAGACAGTTGGCGATGTAATGTGAACTGCTTGGCTCGAAGTTGGTGGAATCGATCGGTCGGTCGAGTTGGTCCAGTTGCTGGTAGTGTGAACCCACTTTAACTTGGTTTAACAAGTAGATGATGTCATTTCCTCCTACTTATGATGTCATTTCCTACTTATAATACGAATGACGGTTTAGACCAGAGGTTCCCAACCTTTTTTGGCCTACTGCCCCCTTTTTGAAAAAAAATTACTCACTGCCCCTTTTCAGAAAAAAAACACTTACTCCCGTTCTTGAAATCAATAATGTAACTGTTACATTATAAAAAACTGCAACATAACATTGACTGGTTTTCTTTCTCTGGAATGTGGTTCAATAGTTGATTTAAAAGTTCATTTATAAGTTGCAATATATTTTCAGTTGATGAACTTTGAATTGCTTTTGTAAGATCAACATGATTTAATAGTGACTGAACATCATTAATGTTATTAATTTTAAATGGACATTTAAAATTTCCTACTTGTTTTAACAAAATAATCTTCTAAATACACTTGAACAATCAATTCTGTATTAATAACAACACATTTTTTTAAATATGGGGATGGTGAATATGTTAAATTAATAGAGGTTGGATAGTCTATATCAGTCACTATGATCCATGTAGCAGGAATATTAAGGAATACTAGGCATTTTTTAAGTTCAT